>LOJH01019776.1:10856-21061 GCA_001685095.1 Ellobius talpinus | reverse complement strand
GGGGCAGGATGCCACCTAAGACAGGGAATATTAGAGGGCTATTCCCCACGACAGACAAGATATTCCACCCAAAGTAACAATAAAATAAAATGGGGGGAGTTGTTGTGATCCAGCTGCCCTCACTCCCCAGACAGATAGCAGCAGAACTTCCTAGTGGTCTGTAATTGACAAGAATGTTTGTGTTCTTTCTGGCCCTGAGGTTTTCCACAGAAGCAGTAGAGATATAAAAGGCTTTAGGTCAGGGGAAAATAAAGGTTGCTGTTCTTCCACCTGAAAAGAAGTCGCCGTGTCTCAAATCTCGGCACCCCCCCCACCAGTCTTATCTATCCAGGCCGCTCTGGTGTGGCAATTTTTGGATTTGCACATTATGGTGGGTGCTAATAGCTTACTAATTCGACTATTTGAAGGAGTAAAGTCAATGCAAATGAGCAACTTGAAAACTGTAAGAGAAATAACTATGTTCTGATTTACCAGACCTTCTCTCTCAGCTGGAAATAGAGGAGCGATGAGAGGCACTTTGCAGCCATGTGAGACAACAACTTATCCGAGTTCTGGAGCATCCAGACCTGCAGCAAAACAGGCACAGTTCATCACACTGCTGACGCCTTAAAAGCCTAGACACAGTATCCAAATCACTTACCAATTTGGAATCGACTCCAGCTGACTGCAAAAGGGCTTTAGTCAGCTCTCTGTACCCCTCCTTTGCGTGGGCCTCGGTTTCAGTAGACAGCACTCGGCTCAGGAGCAGGTCAATCACTGTTAACTGAAGGAGTGCCACTTCCTGGGCCCTGCTCATCCGGAAGTGTCTCTTTGCACACTCCCGTGCTTCAGGAAGGGTGGTCGACTCACTGGAGGATGGACTATGCTGGCCTGTCACACCATCAAGTGCACCATTAACATTTGACCACGCTAAAGAGGGGGTTGTATAGCCAACTTGCTCTGAGAGGTTTGGGTTGAGATGAAAGATGTAACCATGTATGTCATCCTCAAGGGTGGCTCCAAGAAGTACTTTCTTGTATAACTGGTCCAAAATTTCTTCGACATCTTCCATTTTGATTTCCAAAATGTATATGGTAAGAGAGTCAAAAGCCCCAAGGGGTAAATATTGAAGACTTAGAAATACAATGACTCTCTAAGATGTCCCCTCACTAAAGCCTGAAATAGAAAAAGTAACATGATTATAAGTATTAAGCTGTATTACAAGTGAAAGAAAACTGTGTTTACTTAGTCTCAAGTTAGAGATAATGCTAGTTGCTGAGCTCTTCGAGTGAAAATTATAATAACACTTTAAAATCACAATGATAAAATGCATGTTTTATACGCACATATAAGAGCATAAACCTATTTTCAGTGTAGTGTTGTTTTGCTTTTGGTGTGTGTGTGTCTGTGAGTGTATGTGTGTGTGTGAGTGTGTGTGTCTGTGTGAGTGTATGTATGTGTGAGTGCGTGTGAGTGTGTGTGAGAGTGTGTGTGTGTGTGTGTGTGTGTGTGTTTCTGAGACGTGAACCCCAGATCTTGGGCATACTAGGCAAGCACTCAACCTCTGAGCTTCATCCCCATCCCTGTTTATCACTTGTTTTGAGATGGGGTCTGTAAGCTGCCCACAGTAGTAGGCTCACCTTGATCTCACTCTGTAGCTTAGGGAGACCTTGAACTTGTGATCCTTCCGCCTTAGACAAGTGAGTCTCCCCTTGGTTGGCATCACCAGGTCCAGCTAAAAACACCAGCTTTCTTCTAACAGCTCTAGGTGGCTGCCTCATTTCTCACTCTTGGCCCCATTGAAAGTGGAGCCAGACTCCTCTATATGAGGAGCAGCAAGCACACTTTAAGCTGTTAAGCAATCCCCACCCTACCCTGCCCAAACCCCTACCCTCTCCCGGACAAATGGTCCCAGCATCATCCACCAGATTCTGATGACCAGAAATGTCTGCAGACACTGTCAGATGCCCCAGTTCAAAATCACTGGGATAAATCAAAATTTTAAACTTCACTCTGATTTATAGATTAAAACCTGAAGTTACATTGCTATACGGCTATTAACTATTAAATTCCAACTTAAAATTATATATCACATTACATAACAAGGATATTAGGATCCTAAGTCATCTCCTCCGTAACTAAGTAAAAACATTTTTTTAAGTGCTATCCCAAGAAAGTCAAGAAGGGAAGGAAAAGCAACCCAAACTGAGCAGACTGTACTTGTAATTGAACAGAAATGTACACATTCAGGTTGTTCTAGTGTTCTCTGGCATGGAGACCAGGGGTGAGATACACATGACACATTTAGGAACAGATATAAGCAAAAAAGAGGACTCGACCTTCTTCCAATGGAATGCTAGAGCCTCTGGGAATCTCCTGGGCCACCTTACTCCTCCTAAATATAGAGCTTAAAGCCACACACTGACTCCTTATGTTTGGAGAAGCAAAGAATCCTCTCCTACTGGGGAAAAAGGAGCTTTGTGCTTTTTGTAAACTCATTTGAATGCTCACATCCTCCATATAAATTCACAGTTGCCTGATTCCCTAATCAATTCCTAAGTTTTTTAAAACCACAACAGTTTTACTCACATAGGCATTTTCCATGGATCCTGACTGTCTTTTGTAAATTTTACTTTAATTTTATGTATATGGGTGCTTTGCCTGCATGTATGTCTAGGTACCATGTGCATGACTGGTGCTCAGAGACGTCAGAAGAGAATGCCAGATCCCCTGAAACTGAAGTTACAAATGGACGCCAGCTGTTATGGTGGGTTGAATGAGAATGGAATCTAAAGACTCTTATACTTTACTTGCCAGGTTTGGTCAGCAGTTGGTGGAATTGTCTGGGAGGAATTAGGAGGCATGGACTTATTGGAAGTGGTGTGTCATTAGGGGTGATCTCTGAGGTTTCAAAGTCCACGCCGTTGTCAGTTAAAGCCTCCCTCCCCTCGCTCGCCTCATGCTTGTGGATAGAAGGTAAAGTCTCAGCCATTGCTCCAGCGCCACGCCTGCTGCCATGCCCTTCATCATGACAGCCACAGCTCTAACCCTTGGGAATCATGAGCACCCAAATTAAATGTTTGTTTACAAGTTGCCCTGGTCACAGTGTCTCTTCACAGCAACAGAAAAGTAACTAAGACACCTGTGGTGTGGATGCTGGGACTCAAACCCAGATCTTCTGGGTGAGCAGCTGGTGCTCTTTACCAATGAGCCATTTCTCCAGGCCCTGTTGAGCCACCTCTGCACCCCTTGACTTTGTCTTAGTAAAATATACTAGTTAACAAAACCCATGGACCTTCCCTACCTAACTCAGGTCCAACTGCCCTGACACGCTGAATTTTCCTCCTCAGAGGAGAGCTTATGAGGGTGGCCACTCACACTGTGCCTCCCTTCTACAGCGTGGCCCACGCATAGGTCCTGACTTTCTCATCTTTTATGAAATCTGACATGTATGGGTATTTTGCCTGCAGGTATGTCTCTGCAGCACATGACATTTTTGCTCTTTTGTTTTCTTTTCTTTCTAGTGGGCTTGATTGATTGTTCTGCAGCAGTCTCACTGTGCGACCCTGGCTGGTGTGGACTCGCTATGTAGCCCAGGCTAGTCTCACACTCACAGAGACACGGTTGCCATTCCTCCAGAGAGCTGGCGTTAGAGGTATGTGCCACCATACCCAGCTCAGCCTTTTACCACTTATTTCTTCCCTTTAGCACTTACGGAATCTCAACCGTGACCACCTCACAGACACAGTTTGGTTGTAGAGAACTAAAATAGAGCAGCTAAGTTATTAACAAACCTATGGATTTTAAATGTATGAACAAAACTTTTGGTTAAGTCTTCTCTGAATGCTATTTTAAGATTTATTTATCTTTATTTATGTGCACGTTAGTGTCTGCATGTGGAAATTTGCACCACAAAATCAACAGACTCTGGAAGAGGGCATCAGCTCCTCTGGAGTATAATTATGAGTGACCAGCATAGGGAGTGGGAACTGACCTCAGGTCTACTGCAAGAGTAGCAAGCATTCTTCACTCCCTAAGCACCTTCCCAGCCTCTGAAGACTACTTGCAAGCTGTAAGGTGCATTTCATACAACTCAATAATCCAGACTTCCCTAGCTCCCTTCCATTTGACAATTCTGAGCTTTCCTGTACTCACATAAGCAGCAATGGTGAAGAAGTTCTGTAACTTCTGTATGCTAACACACAGCTAGCCAGAAAATAGCTGGGATGACAGGGTCATATCATCCCTTCTTTTATGGCCAACCCTATTGAAATGTTTCCCATTAGAGAACACTCTCCCAATTGCAATGGCCAGAATAAAATCAGCTATTGGCATAGTTTCCCAGTTACATGTCAGAAATTGTCTTTCACATTCTACTTTAAAGTCGAAATCCCTTTTCAGAACAGGTTTCCTTTCTTAGTAGTATTAATACTTAGAATATTTAAGGCTTTAGTTATCATCATATGCTCATCTCTTGTCACTAAAAAACCTCAGCAACGAATGTATTTTCATTCCAATTATTTATAGCAATAAAAATACTTAAAACAATATTTCTGTCACCTAAGATTTACTAAGCAAGAGTAAAACCCCAACTTGGTCGTTCTTCACTGCCATCACCTCACACCAGGGTGAAGTCAATGCCAGTGAGTAACAGTATGGGGGTTAGCACAGCCTGTTTCCTGGCATGGTAAGACCCAGGTTCCTTGGCAGGAATGGATCCAAGAAATAAGACTAAAAGTTTGTTTATTTTAAATTAAGAAATACATACTCAGGGATAGTTACATAGTTATATGGCTACTGATAGCCTGGAGGGTAAAGGAACAGTCTTAGTTACTTTTTCTATTGCTGTGATAATACACCATGATGAAGAAGACTTACAAAAGCCTTCATTTGGGTTTACAGTTCCAGAAGGATAACAGTCCTTCATGGCAGGAAAGCTTGGCAGCAGGCAGCAGACATGACAGCTGGAGCAGAAGGGCTCACATCTTGAACCCCAAGCAGGAAACAGAAAGAGCAAACTCAAAACAGTACGAGTCTTTAAACTCTCAGAGCTTGCTCCCAGTGACATACTTCCTTCAACAAAGCTACGCCTCCTAAACCTACCCAAACTGCGGACCAAGTATCTGAGCATCTGATTGAATGGTGGACTCAACTCATCCAAAGCACCACTGGTGTTTGCTACAGGTGCCTACTGCCAAGCCTTAAGGTAGAATTCAGTTCCTGGGTCCTACAGGTGGAAGGAGAGAACTGACTCCCACAAGCTGTTCTCTGACATCGATGTATGCATGCATACACACAAACAAATACTACAATACTAATATATATCTGGTTGGGAAATGAAGCTTGAGAGTAGGGCATTTACTATGTATGGGTGAGGTCCTAGGTTTAATCCTCAGCACATAATAATAAATATTATAAATGTTTATAGTTTTTATTTATAATTTTACTTATAAATAAAAATATAAGCATTTATAAATAAATATTCAGATGGTTTCTTTACAGCTGAAAATAACAAAACAAAACACAGGCATCAAATACTCAGGGGACAGGCAAGAAACAACCGACTGAGAACAGTTAAGTGCTGGGATGCTTTACTGGGGCTGGCACAAACCTTCAACTGCACTTTTGATTCACAGTAACCAAATACACACACACTCCACAATAAATGTCTGTAGGCTGCCTGTTAAACTCCACCCCAGAAAAAAAAGTTGTATTAAAGGAAAATCTGAAAAAGCAGACTAAGGAATAAACTGGCTGTACTATGTCCCTCAAGTGATTGTTCATGGGCTGGTTCACTGCAAACTGAAATGCCATGCTGGCCTGGAAAGACATGTGCCATTAAGAACCATGCCTGCTAAAATGTGGTCACAGCTGGCTGTCTAGTATGAGGCCCTCTGTATGTGGTGATGCTTTGGAACACCTATACAGGGTCTAAAAGCGAAGCCACTACCGTGGAAAAGATATATTTGGAGATGTTTAAATAGGACATGATCATAAAGAAATTATTCCTTAGATGATGTTGACTGACAAATGTTAAATTTTTCTGATGTAAAAAAGTTATCCTTTTAGAAAAATATGTAATAAAAAATCTTTGGGATCAAAGACCTTGGCCTCTTCCAAAAGTAGGGTACATAAAGCAAAAATTGATATGCTAGACTCCAACAAAATTAAAACATTTGCTCTCTAAAATATTCTACGTAGAAGCTGAAAGATTGCTGAGGGACAGAGCTGAGTAATAGAGTCCTTAGTCAACACGCGTGTGGTTGGAGATTCAATCCCAGTAGAGGGAGGAGAAAAGAGAGAAAAGGTAAGCTACAGAGAGTTAGTACCATCAAAACTCTCAACAGTCATGAAGGTTGTACACAGCTCTTCTTGGAAAGTCAGTTCTTCAAATGCAACCACATGTTTTTGACAACTGCAAACTGACTCAAAGACTGGGTGTTAGCAGATCTGTAGAACCAGAACCAGAACCAGATCCCTAGCAGCCTTGCCTCCCCCGCAAATGGGGATCAGACATTTGCTGGTGCTTACCTGTCTTGGAATTTGCAGAAGCTAGAGGAACAAATCGGTTTAGACACAGAAAGGAGGCCACAGAAGCAGGCTGATTTTGTAGCTGAAGGGCAACACTGCATAGAGCTGTTGCAAGGCACAGAACGGTCCCCCGTGAAGGCTGCCCTCCCGAAGCATTGCCTAATCATGAGTGTAGAGCTGGGATTTGCTGCTTTGCTGGGGGACTGCCTGAAGATCACCATGGAGGGCACTGTTCTTCTTGTGTCCATGGCAGTCACTCTGGAATCCCTTCACTGACTCACCTATGCTGGGCTCTGGAGGACAGAACAAAAAAACAAGCCAACTGTGATGCAGAAGAGAAGAACAAGGCAGATGCTGATTTCAGTGTTGAAGACAATCCCAAGGAATCCCATGTAGGTCTCAAAGAGGCTTATTCTGCATATTTAAAAAGCAAGGGTGCAAGCTGACCAGAAAAGGGGATTATCCCTGAGCAAGCAGTTTCAGGAAGCATTGAAGAAGCCCCTGGAGGACAGCAGCACACCAATCCCTCTTTCCTGGCCAGCATGGTGGTCACCCATAGCTATTTCACCTCTTAACTGAGTCACTGAAAGCGTGCATTAAATGGATTAAAAACTTAGGCTTTGATATGCATCTCCCAACTGCATTTAGGTCAATAATTACAGAAAAACGACATCCAAGGTGAGGTAGTGTCTCCAAAAATAGCTGAGCCCTATATAAGCTAGTGCTGTCATTTTTAAGTGTCCTTTCTACTCAGCTACACAACAGGAAACAAACAAAAACATAAAAGAACAACAAAAATAACTATAAAGAACGCCAACTCTCAGAATAGCTGCAATAACACTCAGAGACACCCAAATGCTGGCAAAGATGTGCAGAAATGAGATCCCAGAGCTACTCTGCAGATTAATCTGGCAGTTTCTTAAAAAGCTGAACATCTAGTCACCAGATGACCCAGCAACTGGGAAACTGGCATTCATGCCAGAAAAATAAAGCCATTCACACAAAACCTTATACAAGATGTCCTTCACGGGGTGCATGGTTAAACAAAGTGGTGCCACCACACCATGAAATAAATACTCTTCATCATCAACAACAAAAACCCATTGCTACATGAGATGACTTAGATGACTCTCAAAGGGATTGTGCTGAGGGGGAAAAGGCAATCCTAGAGGCTGCGCATTATTTCTGTTCCTGAAGAGCAAACGGCAACTTAATATAGAAGGAAGTCTGCCTGCCGTTGGCTGAGGGCCCCATCGGCTTGGTAGGCAGGGGTATGATGGACAACAGGAGTGCCAGTGATAACAAATGGACAGGGGACAGATGAAACTATATGTGACAAAATCACACAGAACTAAGCACACACTCAAACAAATGCATACAGATAAAGAGGAGTCTGGGGGAGGCTGGTGTGCTGTGTCAAGATCCTGGCAAGACCATGTCAATCAAGATCCTGGGCTGTGTTGAGCAAGATGCTGGGGGAAATCAGGAAAAAGGCCACACTGTCCCACCGCATTTTCTTCAAACTGCTTGGGATTCTACAATGACCACAAAGCATAAGAAGTATATTTAGCCAGGTAATGTAGCACCCAGCCCTGACAAGCTGAAAAGAGGCCTGAGTCTTAGAGTAGTTTACCCTGAGGCAATGCCTGGTTCCAATAAAGACAACAAACTGAGACTACCCAGGCACCACCCAGGAACAGACCATCCAAAGGAAATCCCTAATGTTTCAACCATTGTCGATAGGATAAGCTGCCAGCACACACCTTTTGCTTTTGACCAGGACACCCCTAGACAAATGTCAATCAATCAGGAGTCCTGAACCTTAGAAATCCCTTACCTTCACCTTTACTATTATTAAAAACCCAACTGTAACTGAGCTCAGGGCTCTCTGATTATTCCAATACATTGGACACATGGAGAGTCTGAGTTTGCAAACTTGTGTAAGAATAAAGGCTTTTTGCTTTTACATACAGGACTCGGTCTTCTAGTTGGTTTTGGGGGGACTCCATGATCTAGGCATAACAATGCAAACAAACAAAACAAACCCCTCCCAAAATTTTTAGGATATAGATAGAACTTTGAAGTCTTTGTTAGAAAATGTGATTTCTCATCACTTAATTTCAGAATGATCAAAACTACCCCTATTTCTAGTTCCATGGCCAATATTACTAAAAGTAAAACATTGACTTTCCTTTTACAAATTTACTAGTTTGCCAAGCAATTCAGGATTATGCCTCAGCTTAAGTCAACAATGGCCCAACTTTAACCATAGCCCAAGTAGCTACATAGTTCAGATACTATCTATGACATTCAACACAGAAGCTGAAGCACTCACAGCAAAGGCTGTCTTCCAGGATTCTGGTTCTGTCCCCATTGAGACATCATAAACTGTGGAGAACAAGCAGGGTGAGTGGCACACAGGAATGACTTATCAAAATTAAGCAGGCCTAGCCCAGAGTGAACATCAACCAATAGGAACTGCCCTCATTTGCATCCCACACTTCACCATCTTGGGGCAGACAGTTCTGTCCTTGTCCAGTCCACTGCTCCCTTGAAGGGTTTGTAAGGTTATCGTTTCTACTCCAATATGGACTGGTGAATTCTTTTTACCACAAAGGAATCTGACCCATATCATATTTGTCTGCATGGATTCTGGGATACATCAAATGCCTGCTTCTGTTCTTCATGATCCTAGGTAAGCTACATACATGCTTGGAGACAACTGACAGCCTCTACTTGGGGTAACTCCCCAGTAGGACCAGGTTTCCATGCTCCAGGGCATGTTCATCTTTGTCCTTGGAGATGAGGGACTAGGGTTCCTCTGGGAGTTTCTCTACCTCAGGACGCTTGAACAATTCCACTGAAAAATGAGGACAGCTAAAGATTCCTGGCTAGGTGGGACCAGGCCCTTGTGGAACAAAGGCTTCCCTTCTCTCCAGTCCTCCAGTGGCAAGATACCAGAGTTGTCTTACACTTTTCAACAGAAGGGCCCACCTGCCGTGGTATCTGACGCCCCCCAACTAAGGACAACTCTGGTGGGATCTGAAGGCTTGGGGTCATCTGCTAGCCTTTAAGGAAGAAAGGACTGTTTTCTGCCCTTCCTCCCTCTGTGTGCTCAGTGCTAAGTGCAGCAGACCATGGCAGCTCTCCCTGAGTGAATCCACATACACTGTGGGCAATACTTCTCAGGCCCTATGGCTTCTCTTTCCTTCTTTTCTGGCTGTCTTTCCTGAGAATGACTCCATTCATCTGACGAATTCCCCTGACATCAGACTGTGGAACCTGGACTGTGAACCCATGACTCTGAACTTCTAACTGCTGGCAGTGCCAAGACATTCTTTCAGTACATTAAATGCCCTCTTTGACATCTGTGCCTCTTGTAGACATCTTTTCAGGAAGTCCTATAATAAGGCGAGCTATCCCTTTTTGTTAGTGTAGGGAACTGATCTCCCAGTGTAATGGTTTAAGTAAAATGCTGCAGGTTCCCAAGTGGCAGCAGTGGGCAGCAGGACATGAGACTATGCGGCAGGTCCCCAAGCGAGTGGGTCCTGAGACCATAGCAGGCCTCGAAGGCAGCCAGGTCCCAGGCAGGAAGCCACATGGTGGGTGAGAGATTGAGATGGATAGGCACACCATGTAGAGTGAAGTTAGATATTTATTTAGTGGGTTATGGAAGGGAAGGGGAGAAGAGGAAA
>LOJH01019775.1:1995-13915 GCA_001685095.1 Ellobius talpinus | reverse complement strand
ACACACACACACACACACACACACACACACACACCCCTCCTTAACAGCCTGGTAGCAACTCTATATTTTAGTCTTTTTTCCCTAAATGCTGCTTTTAAAGGAAACAAATAGAACTCTGTAGCTATCCTTTCAAATATTAAGATTGTTTTCTTTCTAGCATGTAGGAACCAAACTGAGATCAGGTCTAGGTTTTACATGCAGTGGTCAGTGTCCATGATCCACTACAGAGCAAGGAAGTCCGGCAGTGAAAACCTACTTTAAAATGTTTTAATTTATTTTGTAGTAGGTTACATAAAGCAATTTTCCTTATGGTACATAACGTACTCTGAGCATATCCTCCTACCCTCTCTGTCCTCTCCCTCCCTATCATCCACCTTGTCCCCCTGGGCGGCTTTGTTTCTACTTTCCCGTGATCTATACACACAAAATTTTATGTATCTGTGAAGTCCAGGACCCAGAGATGGGAGATAACATGAGCTATTTGTCTTTCTTAGACGGTCTTAATTTGCTTAATGTGATTATTTCCACTTGCATCCATTTTTCTGCAAGTGATTTATTCTTCTTTATGACTGGAAACAATTCCATGGTGTATATAAACCACGTTTCTATTTGCCTTTTTTCTGCTGAGGAACACCCAAGTTTAAAAGGAAACAATAGAATAACAACAACATTAACAATGACAAAAACGTGGCCCAGCAGCCCCCAGCGATTTCACAAGCTTGGTTATTTCCTCCACAGCAATAGGAATTTGGCTGCTGGGGACCAGACATTGCTTGTCTGTGATAGCATCAAATTTCAATTTCCCAGTCATAGCAGAATAAAAACCAGAGAAGGACACCAACCACGAAGCCTTTGGAACAAAATGGCCAAGCAGGCAATGCATGCTGGTGCCAGGTCTTTATCGTTGCCATGCTCACATGACGCCATCTTCATACAGAAACCCTGTTGATTCTCCACTGCACTGGCCAAGCAGGAGCTCTCCTCCCTTAGTGAGCCTGGGTTGAGGGGCCACCACTAAGCGTGGGTGCCTTGTACTGGGAAATCCTCTCCAGAGACTCCAGTCTCTGATTTGACCTGACAGAAGATTCTCTGGAAGCTTCCAGATCACAGTGATGTTGGCTGGAGTTGTCAGAACCTTTCACCAGCCCGGGATTAGTCCAGTGACATAGTATTTGGGTGTGACATTAACCCAAGGTTGACATTCATGACAGCTCTCTCTGAAGCCTTGGAAGGAATGGGGGCTGTTGCCTTCAGTTAAGTGGCCTCAGGGGGCTCAGCGGATCAGTTCTTGTGGACTCCTGTGCCTTGCACATCCAGGGCAGATGAGTTTGGCTGAACACAGACTCTCCGTGTCACTGAACAGTATAACAGCTGTCCATGCAGCATTCACGTTCTGTTATATGTTGTGACACTGAGAAGATTCATGTCAGAGAATGTGTAAAGAATGCGTGAAATACCACACCACAGCCCATATGGAACTTGAACATGCAAGGATTTTAGTACCCATGGGGCCTCTGAGGAGGGTCTTGGACTCAACCTTCATGAGTGTTGGGGGACAATTGTATTTCATAGCTGTTTTTTTTGTGATTTTCCCCCCAACTCTTTTTCCTTCTCTTGCTCTTTCAAGACAGGTTCTCATGTATCCCAGGCTATTCTAAAACTTGCTGTGTCGCAGAGGGTGACTTGAACTTCTGATCCTCCTGCCTTTACCTCCTGAGTGCTGGGGTAACAGACATGCCCCACCAGCCCTGGTTTGTGCTGGGGAATCAAACTGCAGACTTCATGCGTACTAGGCAAGTACTCTACTAACTGCTTTATGGCCCCTCCAAAGTATTTTTTTATGATGAATCCGTGTAGTAGCATTTCATTTGTCTTTAATAAATAAAGCTTGCCTGAGGATCAGAAAAGTAAAACAGTCACACTGACCAGCCTTACAGACCACGCAGCAATGACACACACCTTTAATCCCAGTAGCCACACTAGCTTGCCACAGAAACCAGGCAGTAGTGGGGCACACCCTTAATCCCAGAACTAGAGAGGATTATAAAACGGGAGGAGACAACTCTCAGTCTCAGTCTCATTCTGAGATTACTGGAGGCAGGATTGCCATTTCAGACTGAGGTAGAGGTAAGAGCCAATTGCTGGCTGCTTTGTTTTTCTAATCTTCAGGTTGAACCCCAATATCTATCTCTGAGTTTTTATTAATCACGCTTCAAATCTGCACTCATCCTTTGCTCCCGCTTGTCCTTTTAAGGACCTCACAAGGAGTCAGTAGCATTATCAGGAGACCAAGGCTCAGCGCCCCATTTCAGGGCCCTGTTGTGACAATGTTCTTCAACTGTTCATCGTGATCTGGGAATTTCCTGTCCAAGCTGGACCATGCAGGGGCAGAGGCATCGGAGGAAGTGTCAAGGGCATCCACACTGCTGTGCTGGGACAGCGGCATTCTGTCAGGGCTAGAAGGTGACTCAGCTGGAAAGGTGCATGCAATGCGTGTGTGAGGGCCTGAGTTCAATATCCAGTGCCATGGAAAAATCAAAAGTGACCATATGCATCTGTCATCCCAGAACTGGGGAAGAGAGACAGAAGGACTCCCAGGATTCCCTGCTGGTTGTCTAGCAGACTGGTGAGGTCTAGGTTTGGTGAGGGGACTTTGTTGTAACACATAGCATGGAGCATGACTGAGGAAGACATTTGATGTAGACCTCTGGTCTCCACATCCACACATATGTGCACACACGTATGCACACATGGGCTCATACATATACGCAAGAAAGAAAAATGAGAGCCTGGTCAGATTGGCAGATCTGAAAGAGTGTGTTTAGCCAGTTGAGCAGAGCCCAGGTTGAGAAGGGGCGGTTGCCTCGGCCACTAGTTGTCGATGCTTCCACTGGAGTCTGAATGGGTACGGCGTGGAAGACCCAGAGTGACCATCCGCAGACTTTGGCCCAAGACTGAGTCAGGCTCCTGGCTTGTTTTTCTTAGCCTTCAAGCTAAGAATTTATTTTGTTTTCTTTAAATTTTGTGTGTGTGTGTGTGTGTGTTAGCAAATGCATGTGCATGCAGAGAACAAAAGATGGTGTTATGCTTCCTCGAATGGAGTTACAGATGGTGTGAGCTGCCCCATGTGGGTGCTGAGAACTGGACTTTGGTCCTCCTCCTGAGCAGCAATTCCTCTTCATAAGCATCATTTCCTCTCAACTGCTGACCCATCTGTCTAGCCCTTAGGAATGTTCATTAAACTGTTTAAATGGTGGAAGAGGAAGGGATGAAAAGGAAACAGATATCTGTGTCCATACAGTTTTGTTGGCAGGACCAGGATGCTGCCGTTGAATCAAAGAGGACATCTTGGAGAAAAATCTAAGCAGGCAAGAAAGCAAAGCCCTATTTAGAACAGTGAGCATCTGCCCAAGTTAATAAGATCACTGACGGAAATGATGCTGCCTAATCCAATCAGCATGGGGTGCGGATGCTTCCTTTGGTTGAGAGGGAATGTCGCCTCCATCACCTGGCGGCCACTCAAGTCACTTACCCCGTGATGAAACTTGAGTCGCTTGCTATGATTTTACAATGAGCCTTCTCTCTCCTGGCTGGAGGGAGGTTTTTATTGCCTCGAGTCTTGCAATTTCACTCTTACTAATATTGATTTTGCCATAATCTCTTTTGCCTTTTTTTCCCCCTCTAACACTCCTCAAGTCATTTCTTGATTTGGACAAAATTCACATTTTAAAGCAGTTTGAAGATATGAAAACCAACCTTTGGGACAATGTATTATGATAATTATATTTTCCTACTGTTGCCAACATTATTCATGCATGCCAACAGAGGGAAAATGCAATTTGAAGCCCGGAGAGTTTGTTCTCTCTTCCGTCTTCTTTTGGCTTATAGCATGCTGTAGCTCAACTCAGGAATGTCCCCCAAAGGCGCAAGCGTTACAGTTTGGTGCTGAAGGAAGATGACGGGACCTGTGAGAAGGCAGGGCCTCTGGAGGTCTTCAGGATGTGGGGGGTGTCTTTGGAAGGGGATTGTGGGACTCAGGGCTCTTCTCTTTTTATCTTTTGTGCCCCAAACCTTGAAGTAAGTGACTTTGCTCTGCCATACACTCTGGTCAGATTGTACTGACTCCACAGACCCAGAGACAGTGAGACCAGCCAATAGGGACAATGAATCTATAGTAAACCTTCTCTGGTTATAAATTGATTATCTCAGGTATTTGTTGCAGTAACAGAAAGCTGACCAGCACATAAGGAGTGTTAAAGAAGACAAGAATGTTCTACAGGATCTTGTCTGCCAGGAAGCAGGTTTAAAGAAAGTCTACAATTTCCTCTTCTGAATAAAATTTATTGTTAGAAATTAATGTTGTAATTCTGGAAGGTCAGTGTTCCTTCCATGTGACAGAGGTGGAATCAAGCGTATAGACAGGTGTATTCTGGCTTTTCAGTGAGAATCAGATTCTAGTTCTGATTCTAGGGCTCTGTGATCTCTCCATCATGCCAGGACCCTGGGACATGGGCCCAGGGTATTAGAAGGCTGGACCACAAGGGCCACAGCACAGGATCCAAAGGTTCCGTGTTTCTTTAAGAACATGGCATTTTTCAGCCCTGTTGCTAGGGCAGCTGCGTTTCCAGGTGGACTAATTAGGTCTGCACCAAGCTGGGTAGGGTCCTTGCTCATGTCTTCTCTCTTGGTGCGGGTATGCGGTGCCAGTGCCTGGTGTTAAATATGAAGGGCAGTGTGAGGTGTGGAGATTAACTCTTGCTGTGTCTGTAAAGCCTCTTGCACTTTTTCCACGCCATCTAGGGGAGACACATGCCCAAGACATAATACTAGATTCCATGATGCAGGGCAATTCTATTATTAACTATAAACACAATAAATACCTTTTATCAGTGCAAAATAATGGCTTTCGGGAAGACACTTATGCACATGTATACAAATACTTTGATCACATTTACTCTGCTCCACCTTCCCCCAATAAACCCCTTTTGATTTAATGTCTTATTTCCTTTCTTGGATTTTGCATATGATAGGAAACATGGTATTTGCTTTTCTGACTTTGGTTTAGTTGCTTAATACGATGATCTCAAATTTTATCAATTTTCCTGCATGTGTCGTCTCTCCTTTCTTTTTTATGGCTGAGTCCTACTCCGTGATGTGTGTGCTACATTTTCTGTATCCATTCCTATGTGAATGGGCACCTAAGTCAGTTCTATGCTGCGTAGCAAACACACAGGGCAGTGTAGGTACCTCTGTGATGTGGCTCGCTCAGACTCCTTAGATCCCAGGAGCAGTTCTGTCTCACATGGCAGTTCTGCCTTTAGTTCATTTGAGGACCTTCCAGACTATTCCCATAGGAACTTGTGATGATTCATCTAGACTGTCAGCTTGATGGGATTCTGAATCTCTGTGGAAGAAAACCTCAGGGCACATCCATGAGGAAGTTCCTAGATTAATTGAAATAGGAAGGCTCAACTCAACACGAGTGGCACCATCGCATGGGCTTCAGTGACGGACTTTAACACAGCAGCAGCAACAATAACAAAACCCATCTCTCTCTGCTTCCTGACTGTCATTATGTGAACAGTCATCACCTCATGATCCTGCCACCATGCCTTCCCTGCCATGATGTACTGAACCCCCAAACTGTGAACCAAATAAACCCTCTTTCCTTTGATTGCTGCAACAAGACAGGTTAGTAATACCAGTCTGGAGTAGATGACATTCCTCCCAGCAGTGTGGAAAGTTCCCCACCACGTGTCTCCTGGGGCTCTGTCTTACAAAGCATTTTCATTTAAGCCTCTCATGGAAGAAAATAATACCCAGTTCATAGATAAGGAGACTGAGGAGCAGCTCACTGAAGAGACATACCTGGGAGAGGAGAGCCCCCCCGTGTAACAGGCCTTCTGACCCCATAAGAGCCAGGGCCTGGGCCATGCTTACAATGCTGTATAGAATCTGCTAGATGTTCCACAAGTACTTGGGACTTCTCAGAGGAGCAGTGGGAAATGCTTTCCTGATGCTCTTCCAGCAGCATCTTCTAGCTGCTCCCCAGATGGTTTGTGTGTGTGTGTGTGTGTGTGTGTGTGTGTGTGTCTTCTCTTTCCTTTACCTTTGCCGCCCTTGCTCTCTTTAATGACTCTTTTCCCCATTAGCCCCTTGGTGTGTGGGGGGTGAGCAAGCTCATTTTGGTTAAGAGCACAGAACCTACTGTGCCTTCTGTGAAGACCCACAAAGAAAACACAGATGGTTGGATTTCCCTTGTGTTGCTCTCAATCCATCAAGAAAGGTTCATACTTTGGGATTTTTTTTTGTCTCATTAATTTGGGCTTAGTTCATATGAATAGAAGACAAGAACCTGGTTTTGCCAACTTGGGCAGAGTCTTGGAGCTAGGTTTCTTCCATTAAGTTTATCTTGGACTTTGTAGAATATTTTTCCCCCGGGGAAGAGTTGCTAGCCCCTCCGGCCCAGTAAAAACTGTTCTTTTCCATGTCCTTGAAGTGTTGGGGGCCATTTTGACATGGGGGCCTCGGGTTCTTCATTCCCTGCTGCCCCTCATCTCTTATGACGCCCCTTCATACAGCTATTCTCCCATAAGTGATTTTGTGGCTTGAGTCCTTCTAAAGCTTCAGAACTACTTGTTTTTGTGCACATGTGGAGGGCATGTGCATGCCCAGAGGACAACCACCGATACTGGTCCTCACCCTTCTACTTCATCACGAGGCCAGGCTCTCTCTCTTCCTTGCCACTGCACTGTATACACCAGACTAGGTGGCCCACTAGTCACAGGGGACTGTTTTGTCCCTGGCTCCTATCCCTCCATAGAAGTGCTGGCATTAGAGACTCCTGCCCTGGAGCGTGACCGTTACAGCATGGGTCCTGGGGATCTGAACTCAGGTGGCTTCCTCCAGCTGAGCCATCCTGACTAATTTTATTTTTAGTTATCTACAAAGGATTTAGGGACCCCAAATCTGTGTAAAATTCACTTTCCTACTTAAACTTGAATTCAGAAAGGAGATGGAAGAGCACCTGTGATCTTGGCAGTAGCCGCTTCTGCTTTTCAGGGAAGACGGGAGGCAGCCTCCGTTAGCTGCATAGATGCCATATTCCAGACACATGTGTGTGATCTGCACCACGATCCCATGCCTTCTTTTAAGCTTGAGGGGAAAGGGGGACCCTCCCAAGAGCATCACACAAGATGTAACCCTCAAACCCAGTCCGTCTCACCACAGAGCATTATATCTGGAGGAGCTGCTAGATTCACTGCAGCTCTTGCCTTCTCCACTACAGTCCTTTACTATGTCCAAATGCCATTTTCCTCCTGAATGGAGAGCATGTTGAAGATGCCCTGTGGAAGGTTTCCCTGTTTTTCATACTTCAAGCTTAAACAAAACAGGATTTATTATCCACCAGAGCTGTCAGGCCTGGGGCCATTAGTGCTGGGCACATTTCCCAAGACTGTTCAGAAGCCACCTGCTGTTGCTAAGCTCTAGTCACCTGGATTCTGGGAGGTAACCAGGAGAATGACCTTTACAATAATCAGCTGATGTTTGTAGAGAGCCCAGTGAAGCCCCAGGCTGAAATTCATTGTGTGAATTAACTCAATCTTAGGAGCATCCCAGTGATTGTGTTGTTATCCTCAATGGACAGATGAGGAAACAGAGGCACAGTTTAATTAGATCTTATCTCTGGCTAACATTAGCTTTAAAAAAAATGGTGTGTGTGTGTGCACGCGCACGCGTGCATGTGTATGTGAATGAACATGTGTGTGCAGGTGCATATGCACATGAGCATTGGAGAGGAGGATCCAGGTTGACAATTGGTATGGTTCCTTGAACACAGTGCACTTTGTTTTTTAAAGATTTAATTGTTTCTATTTTATTTTATGCATATGAGTATTCTGCCTGCATGTATGGAAGTGCACCATGTGCATGCATTGCTCCTCGAGGCCAGAAGAGGGCATTAGCTCCCCTGGAACTGGAGTTAAAGACAGTTGTGGGTTTGCTGTGTGGATCCTGGGATCTGAACCTGAGTCCTCTGCAAGAGCAGCAAATGCTCATAACGGCTTCGCCATCTCTCCAGCCCCATCGTGTTTTTAGAGACAGGATCTCTCATTGGCCTGGGACTCACTGAGTGAACCTGACTGGCTGGTCAGCAAACCTCAGGGTTTCATCTCCTATATCATGGTGGCTAGGTTAAAAAATGTATGCCCCATGCCTGACGTTTTTGGGGGTCTGGGTACCAGACTCGGTACCTCCTATCTGTGAGGTGAGTGCTTCGTTGGCCTCTCCTCTCCCTAGCACTTACCCTCATTTTCTTAGGAAGTGTCTTCACCTTTTTTTCTAGTCATTTAGAAACATGTACATTTTCTTATATGCTGCTAGATCTTACCTGATTAACCCAAATACCAAAAAAAACAAATAAAACAAAACCAATTAAATTTCTTTAAACAAAAGTAAGCAAACCTGATTAATGTCTATCTTGACACGTACGCTTGGAGCATTTTTTTAAATACCAAAATACTGTTTTTAGACCAACTGTGGAATTGGGAGGGGGCTCAAAGCCTCATGCAGATGAATGCCTTATGGACAATTTTCCTTAAAGGTTTTCAAACCAGATTTCATTTTGAGCACTGTTACCAGATGATTCTAGAAGGAATGAAATTCTACCCATGGGAGGGACTAAGGCAGGTGTTCTTCCTCTTCCCCTATTCATTTTACTCTCTCTCTCTCTCTCTCTCTCTCTCNACACACACACACACACACACACACAGCCTCTTACTTCAAGCAAATGCCTTTAACACAGGCATCTGTATTAGAGGGGAATAGAGGAATCCTGCTTCAGTGTAGGTGGGTCAGCTTCTCCCGGTTGTCTTCAGAGTTCAAAAAAACTTAAATTTTAAAGATTTATTTATTCATTTCTCTCTGTGTGTGTGTCTGTTGTCTGTCTGTCTGTGTGAGTGTGTCTACCACGCATGCACCCATGCAGGGCAGAAGAGGATGTCAGGTCCCCTGGAACTGGAGTTACAGGTGGTTGGAAGCTACCCGATGTGGCTTCAGAACCTAACTCAGGTCACTGGAAAAAAGCAGCAAGTGCTCTTAACCACTGCCGGGACACCAGCTGAGGGAACAGACATCAGGATGGAAGGATGCAAAGTTTTCCTTCTGCACCATTTACTGACATTCAAAACAGGCGCACATGCCCTGAGAGCTATTATTAATCTCTAAATGCAAACTTAACCTTAGCCCTTTGGGGAGACATTGTAGAGCTAATAATAACAGCTAAATGTGAGCGTCCTGGCAGTTTGCACATGTGTGGCATTTGAGTCTTCCCAGGTTCTTTCTTATGTAGAATTAATTAGTACTGGCTAACTAAAGGTCAGAAGAAACTTAATTTATGTTTTCAAACTTACTGGTTAGAAATTCATTGTATAATTTAACATGATTTCAAAATCTATATTGGATTCTTGGAAAAAAATATCACATCCTCCAAATATTTATTAGCTACCATGTCCGTGGTGTGTTGGTTTAATGGGAATCGTGTTTTCTAAGGGCTCCCTGCCTTTCCCCCCCAGAATACTAGATAACATTTTATAGAGATAGTGTGCTCCTGAAGGCTTTGTTTCGCCCACCTAAGGGATACACTGTATCAGCAAAAGGAAACTCCAGTGGCTACAGTAGACTGATACCATTTAATATTTATTTTAAGTTATGTATGTATGTGTGACTCTGCATGTGGGTTTGTGCATGTGACTGCAGTGCCCACAGAGGCCAGAAGAGGGCACCAGATTCCTTGGAGCTGGATTTGCAGGAGGCCGTGGGTGCTGGAAACGGAACTCAAGGCTCTCTGCAAGAGTGGTGCTGAGCTGTCACCCCATCCCTAGATAAAAGAATAGATTTAGATTTTTTAATGGTCTGATCTGACATCATTAACTGTGGTGTAGATTGACTTCATGGCCAAGTACAGAAATTGTGGCAAGCCACTAAGTGATTCATGGGTTAGTTGAGAGTCGCTGTTCCAAGTGTTAAGTGATGGTGTGTGTACTTGGGGCAGGCTTGTGGCTTTGTCTGTATCACCCTGGTTCCTTTGGATATACCTCAGAGATGGCCACTGAGAAGAAACTGAGTTGAATTTACATCATTTAGGGGGTCCTGTAGGGACACCCCAGTGAATATTGCTGAGAGCACAGTACTCATGAATCCATGGATTATAAGCATAACTCAACCTGTATAACAAGAGAGGTACTGGCTTATATATGTAGATGTCTTTGAAGAAGCAAATCAGGTGCCAGGCATGGCTGTTTTGGGGGAGCTCAATAATGTCTCTAGGACTCAATTTCTCTTTCGCCATGGCAAGTCCACCATTGGGCAAGCTCTCCACAGTGAAGGCCGCAGGTAGCTCCAGGCTTCTGACATTCAGAAGCACAACTCTAGTAGAAAGAGGGCTTCCAGCAACATCCAGATTTAAGGTCTGCTGATCTGCGGGGATGATAGGTCCATGACCACATCATCTCAAACCTAGGGTAGCAGAGTGTACTGATTGATCCCTTGGCTCATAAACTCATTGTTAAGTTCAAGGGGACTGTGGTTCACTCACCTGCACCAAACTGCCTGACAGCTGGGTGTGCCTCTGGAGGAAAATGAATGTGTTAAAGTGTATTGTTTGAGTTTAGAGGAAGGAAGGCATTGCCCAGCTTGGGAAACAATGGTAAGCCCCCCCTGGGTCATTAGAATTTGGGATCTGATTCTGCCTCTCTCCGCCCCAGTAGCTCCCTTCTCTTTTGCTGACATAGTTGCTATTGCTAAGTATTCATAGAGTGTTTTCCTGTCGAGGTAAACTCTGGGCTTAGCACAAATTGGGCAAAGCACAGGCCTTTACCAGCCTTGTCCACAATCCATTTGGAGAGATACACATGATCACATGGACTCAATTCCAATACCCACTGTCATGGTTCGAATGTGGAATGTTGCACACAGATCCCTGTGTTTGAGCACCTGCTCCCAGGCTGGTCATGCTATGCAGAGAGGGTTTGGAGCCTTCAGGGGGTGGGGCTTGGCTGGTGGGAGCAGGTCACTGGGGCTAACGCTTCAATGTCTGTTCTTGCATCTGGGTCCAGTCTAAGTGTTCTGCTTCCTGGTTGGTTGCCATACGAAGACTTCTGGTACCTTCCGCCACTGCCATGGTCTGAGCCACTCTCACAGCCATGCCTTTCCCTGCCATCATCAGCTGGAATGCCCCTCACACAAGAACACAAGTCTTTTCTCCTGTAAGTTGCTTCTGTGAGGATTTGGTCACAGCTTAAGAACAGTAACTACCATGCCCTATGACTAGTCATGAGTTGTGAGTAAGTTGTGAGCTGTGTGCAAGCAAGCAAGCTACATTCTGGGGCCTGTTGGCACCACATGTGAGGAATCACCATCTTTTTCGAAAGGCAGGGAATGCTGGCGAGACCTGAGACTTGAGTGTAGCAGGCTTGGCGTGTGTTGGATGTGCAAGGTCACCATGACCAAAGCGACTTAGAGGAGGAAGGGTTTCTTGGAGCGCATGGTTTCAGAGGGAAAAGTCCATGATGGCAGAGGAAAGGCGTGGCAACAAGTGGCAGGCATGATAGCAGGAACGGGAAGCTGAGGGCTCCCATCTTGAACCACAAGTTAAAACAACAGTATACTAGGAACAGCACATGTATTTAAACTCCCAAGCCTGCTTCCAGTGTACTTCCTCTAGAAAGGCAGCATCTTCTAAGCCTCTCAAACAGCAGCATCACCTGGGGACCGAGTATGCAAGTACCCAAGACTATGGGAGACAGCACGTTCAAACCACCACACCCGTCCTCTCCCAGCCACTCCGCTTCATCCCTGTCTAGCTACCAGCTTCTACACACACACACACACACACACACACACACACACACACACACACACA
>LOJH01019774.1:0-16564 GCA_001685095.1 Ellobius talpinus | reverse complement strand
TGCCAGGAGAGCCTTAGACTGTATTGTGTTGTCCCCTGGGAGACTTGATGCCAGCGTAATTATCTTTTCTCTGTCCCTGGGAACAGGGCCTCTCTTGTGATACCACCGTGCCAGAGGTCTCGCTATGCTACCTACTTCGATGTTGCTGTTCTCCGCTGCCTTCTCCAGCCCCATTGGTCTGAGGAAGGCACTCAGTGGTCCCTGATGTACTATCTACAAAGGCTGCGACACATGCTGGAAGAGAAGCCAGAAAAGACCCCAGAACCAGATATTCCTCTCCTGCCCAGGCCCAGAAGTAGCTCGATGGTGGCAGCGGCTCCCTCACTAGTGAACACCCACAAGACCCAAGTGAGACAAACCTGGTTCATTATCACTTTGGCTAACAACATCAGCTGTAACACATTCTTCTCTTCTGGCTTCAAGCAATTGTGCATTTCCACACCTAAAACTTTGTTGGTGACTAACTTTCCTGTCAGTACCCTTCCCTTCTTTTGCATGGCCATAACCTTTGACTATTCTTCTTATCTCTAGTTACCACTTTGTACAGAATGTGTACATATGTGTGCTATATTTACAGAAGTGTGCCTTTTGTGCATATACTTTAGTATAAGCCTTGCTTTAACCAGAACATTGAAAACTGGGTCTCCTAGAAAATCAGAGAAATAGTTAGAATAAGGATCTGACATGCAGATTCATAATTAAATATCATAAAGTAGGAAATTAGCATTTTATTGATTGTGATTCAAAATTAATTTTTTGCCCAACTCAAAATCTTAAGCATCTCAAAACTACCAATAGAAATAATAATTTTTGATATACAGGATTACAACTTATTATGAATGTTGAGAGAAATAACCTGGATACACCCTGGTGCAGTAACATTCCTATGAAGATTATATTCTGATAAATGATGCCAGCTTATCAGTGAAGCACTTGATCTTCCCATCTTTCTCATCAGCTCCACGTGGTGAAAATACAGAGAAAGTATTAGCTTGCAGAGCACCCGGCTGTTTAGCTGTAGTTAAACTCGAGTGGGTTGCTCTGAAAATGTTTTCCTGCTCGTTCTTTGGTAGTAGACATCTTACCACAATTAGCACCTCCTTTAATAAATTATTAACTAGAAAACTCTCCTGTTGGAAAGATATGGGTGACTTTGGAGAAGGGGAAAATGATCAAAGTATATCATATGGAAAATGTTTTATATAAAAATACTTATCTTCTCCCTATATTCTTATTATTTTTGGATCTTTGGTTAAATGGCCTGTTAAAATTTATAGCAGAAGTTAAGATAGTAATAGGAAATTAATTTTTTGCAACAGCATAATTTAGATTCTAGGAGTTCAAACATGCAAGTTAAAAAGTTCTATAGAACTCAGAACAAAAGTCATGAAGCCATTATAAAGGCAATACCTCAATAAAATAAGTATTAAAATGGTCTAAGTCCCTAAGACTAAGTCATAGTCTGTTTGTTGTTTGTTAAGGATCTCACCATGAAGTGTAATGAAGAAGAAAAATCTCTAAGCCCCGAGGCTTTTTCCAAGGTTTCACTGACCAATCTTCGAAGATCTGCGGTCCCAGATCTGTCTTCAGACCTGGGCATGAACATCTTTAAGAAGGTGAGTATGCGTTTTGACATCTCAGTGATTCAGAAAGCCAGAGGGGCACACTGCCCTCGACCTATCACAGGATGCAGGGGTGGAAAAGGGAGAAAATATCAGCTTCTAAGTGTAACGGTGACTCACAGCATGACTGTGTAACACTGTAATGTGAGTGTGTGTGTGTGCATGTGCCCTATTCTAGATGTTCCACACAGTTATCCTGAAGGCCCATGCTGGTGGGCCAGTATGCTCTCAGGTGGAGGTAGCAGGAGTGTAGTGATGCTAGTTTTCTTTCCTATGGCTCCACTTCATTTATAAGATACTTCATACAAGTAATTCTTGCTTAATCCAGTGAGAGCCTATTATTCAAACTTTTCTGAACAGAAATTAACCCACAGAAATGTTAGGCAGTTTGCTCAAGCTTAATACTGACAAAAAATAAAAGCTTCTATCTAAAAAGTTCACGTTCTTCTAGATCTGCCATTCTGTCTATCTTTCATCATTATATAGAGTTAATCAACTAGAAAATGGTGCATGTGTGTGTGTGTGGCAGCTTTGTTTTTCTTTTTCTTTTTTCAAAATTGTTTGTTTAATTGTGTCCATGAGAAACATAGAAACAGGTATTTACTTGTCTATCAGCTCAGCTCGTTACTAAATAATGAGTTGTGTCTCCTTCACTAACAACACAGCAGTAGGGACTGATCATCATTCTTCTAAAAACATTGACGGGGGGAGACATATTTTTCTATTCTTGCTGCAAATAGGTATTTTAGTGCTTTAAAAATCTAAGTGCCCAGGCCTGAGCCTAGAATAATGTAGTCAAAATCAATTGCTGAAAGCTAGGTTCAGTCGTGGGTGTGGTTTTAAAGCTTTTGAAGCCATTCTAAACTGAGTTACCCTTAATCTTGAATACCTTTGGTATGAATAATAGATTTGTACCAATGACTAATTATGTGTCTTCTTTGAACATCTTTGTGAACAGTGAAGTTACTAATCAGACCTCAAACTTGGAAAGCAGAACAGAGTCAAAGGAGACAGATCCAAGCGGTGACTAGGGACACCCTAGTGGTTCTCGGCTTTGAGTGTGCTTCAGGGATCAGAAGCACCCACAGGGCTTGTTAAGTCATAGATCACCAGGCTTCTCCTTCTGAATTTTAGATGTTAGGTATGTCTGAGGTTGAAGCTGCAAGCTGCAGTTTTTAACAAGTTCCCAAAGGATGCTACTGCTGATGGTTCAGGGTCTTCTCTGTGAGAATCCATGTTCAAACTCACCCAGCAGAAAGACTTCCAGAAAATATAGCATTTTGCTCAGTTCCCCTCCCTCCATTAACATCTTTGTGACATTTCCCCCGATTATTTGATGATACTCAATAACGCCCTGCAAGTCCTCTTCCTTGAATATATCCTGTGCTCACTCTTATGTCTCCTTTGTCTTGTGTCTCCCTTCTTCTCTCGTGATTATAGTTCAAAAGTCGCAAAGAAGACCGAGAGAGGAAAGGCTCTATTCCATTTCACCACACGGGGAAGAGGCGCCCTAGAAGAATGGGTGTACCATTCCTGCTGCATGAGGACCACTTAGATGTCTCACCCACCAGAAGCACATTCTCATTTGGAAGTTTCTCTGGACTTGGAGAAGACAGGAGAGGCATCGAAAAGGGAGGCTGGCAAACCACCATCTTAGGTGACTACAAAGATCTTCCCAGTAGGGCATAGACCAAGTGACCTAATTGTGAATGTGGAGCTCAGGATCCCTTCCAAATATTGATCTTTCTTGAACAGTTTATTCAAGAACACTGGGCCCAAATGCAAGTTCCCCAGTACTAAAATAATGTGGGGTTTTCACAACCAAAGAAATGCAGGTAATTTATTAATTATGCAAGATTCCTCTATGATTATCCAGTAAAAGCCATATTTCTTAGATCCTTATAGGCGTAGAAACATGGCCATAGAGGATTCTATGTAGTAATTTTCATTTTTCATCTAATGACAGACTTTTATTTACTTTTATTTCATAAAGAAGTAAAGCAAAGGAAATAGTAACCCATCCCCTTTGGATGGCATATTAAGAAGGGAAGCTTAAAATCAGAAGCTGACAGGCAGCAAGTCACAACAGATGGTCTCTGACATTGGGCTTAGATTGGGTCTGACCTTATCACAGGCAGTCTCATCTATCATCTTGACCTTGGATATTCCCAAGTCAAGTCCAAGTCTTGCTATTTTGGTTGAGCTTCATGCTCACCTTCATACACTCTCACCCTATGTCTGTCCTCTAGAAGGAAAAAAAACCTCTCAGCAGAGAGCATCTAGATTTTAAAAGTGTCTAGTAATACTCTCGTCCATCTCAGGGAAACTGAGCCGGCGGGGCAGCTCAGACGCAGCCACTGAAATGGAAAGTCTGAGTGCCCGGCCCTCGCACTCCCACCACACCCTGGTGAGCGACCTCCCAGACCACTCCAACAGCCACGGAGAAAACACTGTCAAGGAAGGTGGGTTGAGCATCGGTGATGGGCCGTAGGCAGGATAGGGAAAGCGTGCAGATGTCTTTCATGCTTTCCCATTCTTAAACTGTTATCCGCACACACAGCCTACCTAGGGCTTCTAATGCTGTGATGAAACACCATGACCAAAAGCAACTTGGGGAGGAAAGGGTTTATTCGGCTTATGCTTCCACATGGCTGCTCCTAATAGAAAGAAGTCAGAACAGGAACTGAAGTGGGGAAGCTGCCTGTGGGCAGGAGCTGATGCAGAGGCCATGGAGGGGTGCTGCTTACTGGTTTGCTCCTCAGGACTTGCTCAGTCTGCTTTTTCATAGAACTCAGGGCAACCAGCCTAGGAATGGCACCACCCACAATGGATTGGAACCTCTCCCATCAATCACTAATTAAGAAAATGCCCATCAGGCTTGCCTACAGCCTGACCTTAAGGAGGAATTTTCTTAATTGAAGTCCCCTCCTCTCAGGTGACTTTAGCCTGTGACAAATTGATATACAAACATCAGGCATACCAGGTTGATTGTTCTCTGCATCCTTATATTTTCAAACTGCCGCATCTTTCATTTGTATTGCTCAGAAGTGTGCTTGTTAGTTATTCTTAGCACAGCTTTAGTAGCAGGGGATGTTTGACACTGCTTGAGGAGCACCATGCCTTCAGGGGAAGAACAAGGACAAAGCACTCACACATATTCTAAAATATCATAAGCCCAGAGGCTGGAGAATGTCTAGATTCATTGCTACTCCACCACCATGCTACACCTCCAAGGCAGACAGCTCCTACAAATCCGTGCGAAGGAAGCCTAGCCTCTCTCAGGCCACCGGATCATTTTGCTGACAGCTGCTGTTTCATCTTGGTGGCTTATGCAGAGCAAATGTGTCTCTGGGGGGTGCACAGCTTCTCATTCTTTACTTACAGCAGAACTGTTTCTTCTTTTCATTTTTGTCATGCTCTCACGCTAACATAAACTTTACCCCTTGGTCTCCTTTGTTCCCAACTGTACTACAGGTATTCAGTGGTGTCTATTATTTGTCATCACAAATGTGAGCTGCATTTTGGTGGACTGTTTGGCAGTTTCAAGTGTGTATACAGTATGTGCTGACTGCTCTCCCCATGCTGCCCACACCAGAGCATCTTCCCCAACTCCATCCCCGCTAGTTTCTTCCTCAAGTTTCTGATGTTTAGTTTAACATAGTGAAGTTTATTTAACAGCTAGCAACTCTTAGAAAAAGATCTCAAATAAATCAGTTTATATCAATGAGCTGTCATGTAACAGTAAATAGTCATGTAATCTACTTAAGTACATTGAGTCGAATGTTATCAACTTCAGTTATCATTATGAAATTTAAATTCTAGCTTCAGTCTTAAGGAGAATGGCTGTGATCACAGTTCTCTGTGCCCTTCGCTATCTGTCAGATATCAGATTGCCTTCCTGGCCTTCCAAGCAAGTTGAAAATAGTCCATTATCTTTAAAAGTTCTGATTGTGGTCACAATGTAAGAAGTAGCACAACAGTCTAACTGGTGGATCAGGGCCTCTTGAGGAAACCTGAAACCTTGCTCTTGTCTTCCCAGTGCGGTCACAGATCTCCACCATCACAGTTGCCACCTTCAACACCACGCTGGCATCCTTCAATGTCGGCTATGCGGACTTTTTCAGTGAGCATATGCGGAAACTCTGCAGCCAAGTGCCTATCCCAGAGATGCCGCACGAACCTCTGGCATGCGCAAACTTGCCCCGAAGCCTCACAGATTCCTGCATTAACTACAGCTACCTGGAGGACACAGAGCATATCGATGGGACCAACAACTTTGTCCATAAGAACGGCATGCTGGATCTTTCTGTAAGGAGCAGTACTTTTACTTATAAAGACGAAAAAGACTTTAGTGTAAGTTTTAGAAGATTAGGTAACATGGGCTTGCAGATATCTTAGAAGTATTAGCTGAATCTTAAAATGAAGAAGCAGCCCATATAAAAATACACAGGAATATCAACCATCTTAAATGTACATTTGTTTTTTTCCAAGTATTTTATTATATTTGATCTTAGAATGTGTTTTTGTCTAAAACCTTAGTGAATCCGAATGCACATATGTAACTACATTTAAGTGTATGCTCCACTACACCTCTGTGCTTTTTCTTTAGTTACATAATCACCAGGACTATGAGCCTCCCACGAAGCCAGAAGGAACAAGGAATGAATAGAAGTCCTTGAAAGATTTCAGCTTGCATTCGCAGGAGTGCCCGTTTTGAGTATAGTCATTAACCAATGAAAACGTTGTTATATTTTACAATTATATTTTACCAACATTTTTATTACACTATATGGAACCAGGCTCAGTAAATAATTTAAGATATTAAAACCAATGAAGGATCATAATTTAAACATTCAAATATTATGCATTTAAAATTGGAGGTAAAATAATAATACAAGCATGAGGGAGTCAATGTTCCTGGGTGTAAGTCTAAGGAAGCCTTTGTTCTTCATTGTTTGTGGAAAGGGAAATACAGAGGATTAAAATGTTTTGTATTTAAAAAGTCAGTTAAGTGTGCATTTGGGCAAATGATTTTTTTAAAAAAATTAACTCAATGTGCTTCATTATTTCCATCAACTATTTCTTTCTTGGCAAGACTGAAAGGCTTAATGAAATACTAAATGTCTTTAATTCTTCTGCCTGAATTATTTATAACCATTTCTAGTAGTGCCCAGTGAAATGGATTAAACAGAATGAGAGACTTTTGGAAAGGGAGTGAAGGCAACCTCATTGTCCTGTGTTTACCTTTGTGTTCTGCAGGTGGTTCTGAAGGCTGTTTATCTTGTCCTTAACCATGACATCAGTTCTCGCATCTGTGATGTGGCACTAAACATTGTGGAATGTTTGCTTCAACTTGGCGTAGTTCCCTGTGTAGAGAAAAATCGGAAGAAAAGTGAAAACAAGGAAAACGACACTGTGGAAAAGAGACCAAGCGAGGGGACTTTCCAGTTCAAAGGCGTGTCTTCAAGTTCCACCAGTGGGTTTGGGGCCCCTTCTGCTAGTGGAGCTGGAGATGGAGGAGCAGGAGAAGGAGGAGGTGGAGATGGAGGAGGCGGAGGTGGAGGAAATGGAGGAGGAGGTGGAGGTGGTGGAGGTGGTCCTTATGAGAAGAATGAGAAGAACCAAGAGAAGGTATGGTTGAATCTGTATCTGCTGTATTCTCAGGCAGTTTGGTGTCCAGAATTCTTTTTCATTTGTGGGTGTGTGTATGTGAACATACATGTGTGGGGGTATATGTGTGTAGTTTTGCTTATTTTCCCCAGATATTTATTTATTAGAATAACAAGAA
This sequence comes from Ellobius talpinus, assembly GCA_001685095.1. Taxonomy (NCBI): domain Eukaryota; kingdom Metazoa; phylum Chordata; class Mammalia; order Rodentia; family Cricetidae; genus Ellobius; species Ellobius talpinus. The sequence goes on along the minus strand of LOJH01019774.1, from coordinate 9,154 downwards.
GTCCCTAGAATCTGAAAGCAATAATGGTAGAAATTTTTTAATGACACGTTCAGTAGGAATATGTAGAGACTTAGATCTCTGAGTTTGGCTTCTAAATCCAAAAGTTGTCACCCATGCAATGTTAGAACTGGTTTGTTGTTTTGTTTTGTTTATTTGTCTGGTTTGTTGGTTGTTCTCTTGGTAATTTTATATTTCTGGAAATTAGCATCTTAAGCCTACTATGTTATCCCAATTCAATCTGACAGCAAGGATAGCTTCTTTCTCAAGACTTTGTATATCTAGCTTATTAATTTAGCAACCATCTACTGAGACTCTACAAAAATTACATAGATTTATCAGCAGACATTGACTTCTTGCATTTATAGAGGCTGTAAAGTCCAAGCTTCTGTTGCCAGCAGGAGTTTCCTGCAGCCTTTTCTCTGGGCCAGAAGGTGACCGCCATCACTATGTGCTCACATGACCTTCCCTATGCAAGTGCAAACAAACGCTGAGAACTCTAGTTTCTCTATGAGGCTCCCTGGCTCTGGACACCATTGTCTAACTTCATTTAATTCTCATTACCTCCCAAAGCCAGTCTCTAAACACCATCAGGTGGGGAGTTAAGGCTTTGGTATTTGAATTTGAGAGACACAGATATCGAGCAGTCTGAACTTTTCCTGTGTTATTTTGACACACATTTGGTATGGGAACAGATATTCAGCCTCAGTTCTCTTGAGTCTCAGTGTGTCATATCCCTGAGGCTGTTATCAGATTCTTATTGGTTGTTCCCAATTTCATTTTTGCTGCTTCTCATTATGTCTTACGATCTGTTGATTTATCAAGAATTTCTTTTCTGTCATTTTGAGGTTTAGATATAAATCATCACCATTTAAATTCACATAACTTGCACTGATTTCAGTTGGAGGTTTTAGCATCAATTGATATTCATAAGCTGAAATAAACCAGAGAATTTTTTAACAGGTGACAATAAATATATCATGCTGAGTTTGCAAGTAAAAGATTACACTGTAAATGCTTCTGCAATTTGTTACATAAACTGTGGATTGTCTAAGTTTTTCCATATCAGATTTTAACATACAAATGAATAGTACTGTTCTACCTATAGCCTCACTGGTGCATATTTACTCTGTTAATATTCTATTTCTTCACCTCACAATTTGATTATATCTCCCCAAAAATTCATGAGCTCTGATCCACAGAACTATTCCAATATTCTTGGGTTCTTACTATTTTATTTAGAATTTTCTACTCTTATCTTAATCATGTATCCTGTCTAAATATTATCTTAAATACATTTAGTTAATAACTATGTAAACAATTAATTAAATTATATAATTATATAACTATAATTAAGCAACTATCTTTAATTATTAGTTATAGTAAGTAACTATAGTAATTATTATATTTAATATTATAGAATGATACAATAAATCTTATTTTGTCCAAAATTGCCACATGTAAAAAATTTTAAGGTCACATTTTATGATCTCCAGAATAGTAACCAAGATGTAAATATTCTGTAATCACTTATCAAACTGCAATTAGACTTTAAGATATATAAAAATCTATTTTACCTTAAAACTATCTGTTATTTTCTGTGGAATTAGAGTTTATCTGCTTTTCAACTTGCTATCCAGGACTCCAGAAAGAAAGGGAAAGCTAATTTCTATTTCTTTATTGGCCTCTAGCCTATAATAAAAGCTTAAAATATCATTTAATAACTCTGATTTCTGCCTGTAGCTTGATACATCTTTCTTCATGTCTCCAGTGAAAGCAACCTAACTCCCAAGGACATCTGAAGGCCTAAAGAAATAAACCCTGGATGGATGTGTACAAAGAGTTCTCAGGGCCAGAAAAGCTTTTAAAGCGCACATAATAATTTTAAAATCTATGTAAATCAACCTTCCAGAGAAACCCTTGTCAGTGTGACCTTTTTCAAGGTGCTGCTACAAAGTGCTGCAGTGTTCCTGAGTTACCTGAAGGTGCTCAACTAAGGGGACCAGTGAGGACACAAATCCAATCAGTCTTAATCTGTCCTTACAAGTGACTCTGAGGGACAGCAGTGACACAGGCCCATAAATCATGCTGTGCTTGTTTTGCTCTTGTTGTGACCACCACATGTGTCACCTACCTCTGACAATGTCTCTACAAGGCAGGCATTAACGTGGTTCCCTTTTTAGAAAGCAAGGGGTCTTAAATATTAACAGTTTGCCCAAGATTACATAGTTGTTAAATATTGAAGTTAAAATCTTGATCCAAACTAAAAATCATTTTTTACTTAGCAAATAATAATTACAGAGTTTTCTTTGGATTCAAGGATGATTCACGTCATGTAAAGTGACCTTTAACTCCTTCTTACTTTGTGCCCTGACTAGTCACTGGAGAAAGAGTTCCTTCAGGCAAACAACAGGATGTTGAATGGTTAATAGAGGCAACTTTGCACTGGGAGGAGGCCTTCAGCTGAGGCAGGTTAACCAACATTTCTATCACTCAGGGATGTTTTATTCCTGAAGTGTGTTCTCTAGGGCACCATCCCATATCTGCTTCTTGACTTTGCACACAAGAGGAGGAGGACCAGTTGGGTAATGTTAGGGAAGGAGAGATTCCACCTACCTCTCTATGTTAAAGTGGATGATAATGCTGCTGGAAGCCCCTAGTCCTTTCACGCTATGCCCACATTGCAGTATTCTTTTTGTCAACAGTGTGACTAATGGGAGAAAAAAACACCCTCATGATTGTGGAGTGATTCCCTTCCGCTATTTCATTTGGTCTCTATGGAAGACCTACGATATGGGAAGGATAGCCATCAGTTACTTCACAGGCAGAAAAGTAAAACACAAAAAGCTTAGTTAATTTATGCAATTGTCTTGTATCACCGTAAGCAACTAAAGACCATGAGCTCTTGGCTCCATGATGCACATGCTGACAGTTGAACATAGCCAGAAGGACTAAGGAGCCTTCAACTATTAAAAAGATAAGGGCCCTCCCACTGTGGGCTCAGCATTATTCCTCAGTAACAGCTTATTTATTCTTCTATAGAAAGAATTCTAGTTCTTTTTGGGGGGAAATCCCTGTTTTCCATTCTCCAAAAGTAAAAGAGACAAAAGATAAATTTCATAATTCATCTCAGGAGAGCTTCTGGAAGAGTCTCAAGAGTCCAGCTGAGTACTTATTGAGTTCTATACAGTCTTCTTGTGGTTACTATGTATATTTAAATATGATGGAAATAGACCTTGGGAGGTTTTTCTCCAAAAATGTTGATTTTATTACTATAATATTTCCAAGTTCCAGACTTTGATCAGTTCCAGAGAGCTAATAATCGTCTTTGCCTAGTGGTGTTATCAGAAATAACTGATAAGAATAGTCGCTAAGGAAATCTATTTGTGTTCACTGTTGGTCATCCCACTGTCTCTCTCTAGCTTGTAGTTCTGAACATACATCAAGGATTTGAAAGTATGTCTTATAATAACACATTCAAATTCTGTATCGTCATAGGATGTTTGTTCAGAATGCAGTTTCTTTCTGTTGGTTCATGTACTAGGTTTTTAAAAAGTGTGTTTGTTGAGCTCTTGACAACTTTATTTTCTAAATTGATATAACACATTAATTTTATAAAATAGAATTCTAGTATCAAAAAAGCTTGGTGGCAAAATCAACAGGCTTCTCTTTCTTTCTCAATCATGGTTACTAGGATGAAAATATACCTGTAAGCAACCATAGGCTTGCTCTCACTATGCTCATCAAAATAGTGAAGTCTTTGGGATGTGCCTATGGTTGCGGAGAAGGACACCGGGGGCTCTCTGGAGATCGTCTGAGACACCAGGTATTCCGAGAGAATGTAAGAGAATTAAAGTAGATTCCATTTACTCTTTCTCTCTCTTTCTCTTCCATACTTCCAAATGAGGAATGAGTCCTTTGACAATGAGGGTCAATGTTCCTGAAAATATTGTATTTCATAGGCAACCAATACCATCTTTGAGTGAGAGGATTCCCACAAGGCATCTCAAGACATCTAAAACCGAGGCTTAGGAAAGTTTAACTGGGAAAGCTGGTTTGCCTCCTGGCTATTGCAGAGCATTTGGAAAAGGGGTGCAGAATCAGAACATCTAAATAGAAGTCTGAAAGGACTTTGCACAGATGCATACATTTAGTAAACATCTGGTGATCTGTGCAGAGCCGATCATCTGGGTAACAATGAAGCATTTCACATAAGAAGGAGGGTCAAAGGCATTGATATTCTTCTTTAGAAATGGAAAGTGGCCCTTATTGAGACAAAACAGGACTGTAAAAGTAGCTAAGCATCTGGCTGCTTTGCTTGAGAATGCCCCTCATCTTCTATATTTTTGAGCTCATATTTCTTTGAACTGTATGAAACTTGAAACTCTGCATATGGGCTGTCACTGGACTGCAGTAAGGGAATGTGTCCTATTATAGCTCACGTTCAATTGCATCTACCAACTGTTACCTTCCCTTCTGACTTGAGCAAGAACCTGCCTCCAACAAGCCTGATCCAGGCTAGTTGCCTCATTTCTACCTTAGAACTAAAATTATAAGAAAATATTCTTTTAAAAAGAAAATTTCATGCAAATTTAGGCACAAATCTCTTTGGCATATCTTTGCAGAGTTTTAGGATCATGTCAAAATCTGATGCCAGCCTATTTTCTCTGGTGTAGGTTTTGTCATGAAATGTTCATACAGTATTAGCATGCTAGATTTCTCGCTTAATGTATCATCTACCATCCATTAATTTATCCACTTATCTTTCTTTTATATTCAATTATGTTATAGCATTTTGATTTATTTTGTGTATATGCGAGGTATAGTCACAATGTTTAACTTTTAAATTCCCCAACTCAGACATTTTGACCAAGATCTAGATTTTGAGACCAAAAATTTAAAAATATCAAAACAATTAATAAGGCAATAAAAACTTCTCTTGTATCAAAATTCTGTTACAACATGAATAAAAACTGTCAAGATTAATGAAAACACATCCTACCTCATACAGAAGACCAATTTCACCTAATTCAACTTAAACTATAAAAAAAGAAGCATCTTCCTGTAGGTGTAAACTGGCTTTGAGAGCATACTCTGTTTTTCTGAATTGATGGAAAACAGGACCAGTTGGGTCAGAAGAGAGGTTGCTATCATTACATGGCCAAGAATATCTTGTGTTTCTGAAACTGGACAGCCAATTTTCTACTTACCTTTTTAACCTGATTTCTTGGCCGATTGCTTTCTTTTGTCTTCTTTATAGATATTAAGTACACAAGTTTGAGAGACTTCCCCAGGAAAGTGTCTAGCTTAAGAACTATACTTTTTCAAACATAATCTTTCTTAAAAAGTTAAGAATATATTCACCTTTATAACAGATCATTGGGTCATATACATATAAATATATATATATATGATTATTGTAGTGATACTCTCTAAGTGCCTAATAGTTCTAATATCCATAATTTATTAATCTAATTTTGTTAGTAGTCCCAGATTATTGAAAAGAAATTCATTGATTAATACTTCTTTTATATGTCTTCAAAATATAAAAAGTGTCTAAAGGTTCTAACACGCAATCTCTCTAATGATTTACTAGTAGTTCCTAATTATTGAAAAGACATTAATTAATGTTTTTATATTTCTTGAAAAAATAGGTTCTTTACTCAGAATAAGAATTTTTAAGTCTGGAGAACTTCAAACTTGATTAAACTTCCTGTTGAACTCTCACAGCATTGTAGATAGACTTGTAGCTTTCACAATAGAGATATGAAACTATACCTTCTTGGTGTGTTTTATACAGAACATGTAGTAATTTGTACTTTAGAGGCTTAGTTTTTTTTATTCCCTTTATAAATATGATGGTGAAGATCTTTATAAATCTTGTATGGAAAGATAGATAAATTGGTACATTTCACATTGTGCTTAAGCACTTTGTAAATATCACTTTATCACAACAGCATCTATTTTATAAAAATAAAACAACAAAAACATGACCTTTTGAGATAATGTAAATAGAAAGCTCTCTGGAGTAAAAAAAAAAACCTCTTGATTTCAAAATCTTCTAAAACAGAGTGAAGGAAGAATGAAAAAAATTTCTCCCACTGATACAGATGGAGAGATTATAGCCGGATCATACCAAAATGCTTATCTAGTGAGTTATGAGTTCCTTTTACACTATTTTTTCCTTTTAAATGTCCAAGTATTTTTCCTGGGTAACAACCATATCAAATAGTAACAAAACCTAAGTTTTCTACTGGGTCACTAGTAAAAACTCATCAATAGGATTCCAGTTCTCAGAAACCTCCTCCCTCAATGCCAACACCCGACTGCAAAGTTTTCCATCCTCAAGGTGGTCTGCCCTAGCTCCATCTCCTTTCTTGATCTTTTGGCCCTTTCTCTCAGCCCAGATACCTCTGCCATTTCCCCATTCCGTCTCATCTTCAGGACTTTTCTTGTGTCTCGTTTGTTCATATAGCCTTCTTCAAGGCACCAGTAAATCTCTAGTATCAGTCATCTCAACTCCTTGTTATGAGTGGCTGGTATCTAAGTATAGTTCCTCAGGACCATCCATGTCTGAAGAGTTAATGAGACTATTTCACAGGAGAACTACACCTCAGTAGGCTTGACCCTGACTTCTGGTATTGACTCTACCACAGAACTTACAGTATCAACTTAGACAAAACCCTTGGTTTCTTTCTACCTCAGTTTCTTCAACTGCAAGAAAAAAATCAGGAAATAATAAAGTAAGACCTGGTGCCTTTTTATGCAAGAAATGTGTGTTTTACAGCAAAGCACCATACAAATGAGGAGGAAGCTAGCAGCCCCCCAGGGTTCCCAGTAGTATGAGAATATTGTGTCTGAAACCTCTGCTGTCAGTGACTGGGACTTTGATGCTGTCGATGGTAGGAATTATTCCCTTTTCCTTTGCAAGGAGGCAGAATTATTTACTAGACTGTAGGAAATATACTGTAATTTTGAGCAGAAGGATCATGTCATGAGACCAAATTCTATTTATACAATACTTTCTTTCACGCTCAGAGACAAACAAATAATATATGAATATAATATTCTATGCCTCTTATATGTTCCAAGGACCTTTTCCTTCTTGGGCATATCAGCTGAGGTTACAGTTCAGCTGGTAGAGTACTTGCCTAGCGTCCTGAGTAAATACCCAGTAGCAATTAGCAAGGTGTGATGGTTCACATCTGTTTAATCCCAGAATTCAGTAGTTGGATGCAGGAGGATGAGAAATTCAAGGTCATCTTCACCTATATAAGAAGTCCAAGGCCATACTGGGTTACTTGAGGCCCTATCTCAAAAAATGAATTAATTAATCAAAAAATGTGAATGGTCACTGGATTTCCACTCACTACTCCTGGCCTTCACTCTCTGCATTAAACCTATCTAACTTCAAAGTGCCCGTGCAGGAAAGTTACGTGCTTTTTCCAGTTGCAGAAAGCATTTGAGTTTTTCTAAAAGTAGACAATGGATTCTATGACTTACTTCAATTTTAATCTTCAGTTATTTTTATTAGATCTTAAAATCTTGACCTTGGTGAAAAGACTGAGTTCTTCTGGGACCAGCCTTGAACATTAGCTTTGGGTTTTTCTGAAGAGTGGCTTTTTACGAATTAACTAGTTGGCTTCTGCCCAGTTCTTATTCATAGGACTTGGCCTAGCATGGAGAGGATAGGGCAGCGGTTTGAGGGAGGGGGAGGGAGCCTTTGCCTTCTGCAACTTTTGTTTCAGACTAATGGTGTCTGGAGCTTAAGCTGGTACTTGTGACTTTTTCACTTTTCTTCCTTCATTGCAGGCCCAGAACTGCCTCACTAAGCTATACAAGCTAGATAAGATGCAGTTCCGACAAACCATGAGGGACTATGTGAACAAGGACTCTCTCAATAATGTAGTGGACTTCTTGCATGCTTTGCTAGGATTTTGTATGGAGCCAGTCACTGACAGTAAGTAAAGCCACCCCTGAGTGTGAGGAGCAGCCACCGTGAGGTGAAGCAGGTAGTGTTTCCCTGGCACACTCAATGTCTGGGGCTAGAACTCAGAAGAAAATTATTTATACATGCCTGTTCACATGTGCTCCCGTATGCATGTGGGACTGTGTGTAATAAAAACAAAGAGATGCCTCCAAATAATCTTATGACACATGGTGTCCTCACAAGGTAATTTATCTCATTAAATAGGAATTTTATCACACTAAGAGAAAATATTGCTTCCTTATAGACCCCTTGAAATAACCATCTCCTCTTAGAGCTAATTTAATCATTTTATAAATTTGAAAACATTGAGTGAGGATTATAGCCAAGATCTTTGAAAGAATTTACAAATTATAAGCTTAAATCTCTCTCTCTCCCTCTCTCCCCCCCTCCCTCCCTCCTCCCCCCTCTTCCCTCATCTCATTTATAATTTGATGTAAGAACTCTTAAGCACAGATTTCAGCATTACTTTCAGTATTGTAAATCTGGAGACAAATCTTCATCAAATGGTTCAGACAGTGAAGTTGATAATCAAGCATGCTGTGTTCCTCTGAGGATTCTTGAGACATAGAGTGAGTCACAGTGACTCAGATGGACAGCACAGCACAGATCCTTATCCATCACTCTGAAAGCGGTATATATTCTTCCCACAATCCACAGTTGGTTCCCATGTCATAAAGATTCCTTTTGCAAAGCCACAGAAGACATATGTGTCTTCTCAAGATCTGTGGGTATGTCAAAAAAAAGCTCTAAAATACCATGGAGGTTAAGAGCCTTTTGGTCTCCAGCATTTTCTATGCCCTGTGTTAGGGAGGTTGCGCTGAAGGAGAGTGGAAGTGTTTCCCCCCCACATGTGCCCAGAGCTTCCGGCAACAAATGCTAGCAGGACTCAGTTTCCCCTGGCCTGCAACAGTTCTTCTACAAGGACTCCAGCACTTCGGCCTTGCCACATAGCTCATGCTGACCAGTCTCATGCCCCTTCTGACATACTGGATAATTTCCCCTAAAAAAGCTAGAGTTCCCCACCAAAGAAGGTGGAGTCACAGGAGTCACATTATATTTTCTTTATGGAGAAACCAATAAGTTAAGTTGGTCTCTCTTCCTTCCTTCCTTCCTTCCTCCCATTCTCCTTTTCTTCTCCCTCCTCTAGTTTTCTCCTTCTCTTCTTTC
>LOJH01019773.1:9769-29038 GCA_001685095.1 Ellobius talpinus | reverse complement strand
TGCATCTCATCTACAAACGCTGGAAGACAGTGCAGTCCTTGCTCTGGCATCCTGAGCATGTCCAGGTGGACCTTCTCCTGAAGTGTGCTTATGGAAATCTACAGCCCAGCAGAGAAGTTAGTGCCTCCCATGGACTTAGCCGGGTAAGTTTAATCATTTCTTGTGTTCAGTTCAACTTCTCATGCGAATTACATTTTAACTGAGAATCATGTGGTCTATCAATTATGTCAATACAATGGAAATCCTTCTTCAATACCATGGGGTGCAACCAAGAACACAAACATGAGATCATGGCCACAGAACAAGGCATCCTTATTGGCTACTCTCCACCCCATTCTTGGGAGCCCTCGTTGTCTGGAATTCGAGTTGTCATCCCCAGATTTTCAAACCAACCTCCAAGGAAAGACTCCAAGATGCAAGACGCTTATTATTATTAACCAACAGTTATGAATGCCATTGTTGGGAGAGAATCCAGGTCCTCCGTGAAAGTTGCAAGGTTGTGGGAGATAAGGCGCCCGAGCCACCCTCTCCTATAAGAACACTGAAAACCCCGTGATCTCTAGATTTGTGTATTTGCAGCAGACACCCACTTAAGAGCCACCCACCTCTCCACAAAAAGCCTCAGACATGCAAATAACATCCTTTCACAGAGTCCCAGACCCGATAAGACCAGCTCCCCACTGGCTGAATGAAGAGATAACTCAGAGATAGAATTCAAGAGATTAAGAAAAAAATCTGACTTCTTAGATTATGCGATGTTAATTTAATGTTACCAGATCATATTTAAGATCTGAAGAGATATTTTCAGAAATAACTTCAAAATTAAGTTTTTCACTTAAATTACCCATGTGGTAATTCATCCTTGAGTGACTGGCGTAAAGTGGTTTTGAGGGTTTGGTTTCATATGACAGTAAGAGCACACAGCGTGTTAGCCGGGCTTTGTACTAAGGGTTTAATGTCTCTGATATAATTCTGCTGGCAACCAGATGGGCACAGAAGAGAGCTTAGTGGTCCCAGTGCACAGTTGTGGCTTTGGAGCACAGTGGTGTGTACCAAAGGAAGGGAACCGAATAGTGCACAGTGCACAGAATAGCACCTGCAGAGTCCTGAGCATGGTGGACACCTGAGGAAACTTCAGTATAAGGACAGACATGGGCCACTGGAGCTCTCCTCTCCTCGATGACAAGTCAGGGCTGGAGAAAAATAGTTACAGACTCATGGGAACACACAGAGAGAGAGAGAGATGCACATTCTCATTATCATAGCCTGAGCTATGATAGAGAAATGGCTGACTTTCAGAAGAGTGTGAATGTCCAGCTGGAGGGAGGGGCTTCTGCCAAGGCTGAGATGCTGGAGGGACCTCTTCCTTGAGTAGATACGTTCTGGAAGGTTTTCTGCAAACTGGGTCTAAAATATCTCCAAAGACTTATATGTTTAATTCCTCAGCCTCAGACTGCGGCATTGTTAGGAGGCAGCAGACCCTTTGGTAGATGGCGTTTAGGTCATTGGAAGTTTAGGTCATTTTATAGAGACATTGTGATAATAGCCCCTTCCTCTTTCTTGTTGCTCCCTAACCCCAAAAGGCAGCTTATTCACCCCTCCTCCCTGTCAGAAAGTTCTGTCATGGGATGTCTCCAAGATACCAGGACCATAAAACCATGGGTTAAAATCTCTGAAACTGGGAGCCAGAATAAGCCCTTCCTCTCAGTAAGTCTCAGGTGTTTGCTATGACACTGGGGAGCTGAGTAACGCAAGGCTCCCACACCGTTTTTATTCCTCCTCCATTGTCTCTTCAGAGTCTTGAATCAGTTTGGAGTGAGATACAGTTTAACTGCCTGTGCTGAAAGAATCTAAACCATAGAAGTCAGCACGTAATCCCTGTATGGACTGTCTAGAAAAATTCACCTGTTGAAATCCTAACCTCCAAGGTGAAGGTGATTATGAAATGACACCTATGAGAACTGATGGGGTCAGGAGATCATGGATGGGATTAAGGTCCCATATGGAACATTCCAGAAAGTTCTCTCAGTCCTGCCATCATGTGAAGACACAGCAGGTACCAGGAGAGGTCCAGGAAGCTAACTCTGGGAAGTGACTGGGTGCCACTGCTGATGTCATGGATTTCCCCTTCTTGAACTAAGAAATGAATTTCTGTTGTCTTAAGCTGATCTTTCCTGTGGCAGCCTCAGGGAAGAGCTGGACCCCAAAGAACCTTCCAGAACCCTTGCTCACATGAGAAGCTAGGGTGTACATGGCATTAGAGCTCTTGTGCTCATAGCCCCTTCCTCTTTCTTGCATGAGCACTTGGAACATGCATTTTGAGAGGAAGAGGAGATTGGCTGTGGAGGACTCTCCCTGTGTGAAGGATTGTCCACCCTGCCATGAGGAGATTGGCTGTGGAGGACTCTCCCTGTGTGAAGGATTGTCTATCCTGCCAGGAGGAGATTGGCTGGGGAGGACTCTCCCTGTGTTGAAGGATTGTCCATACTGCCAAGGACCCTGAGGTTATTGAACCTTAGCATCAGGGTTGTTGGTAGAGTCAAACCCTAACACTAAGATTCTAAACCACAAAGAGGAGACAAAGGCAGACTGAGAAGCTTAGAGAGTGGGCGTGATAGGAAGAGTATGCCCTTTCCAGCTGTGAGGCCACCACCACTCCCAGATCCCAGAGACCCGTGTCCTCACAAGGTTGAGAAGGATGTAGCATCCACAGCCAGTTCTGTCCCGCTGAGGACCTGAACTAAGGAGCCCTGAGGGTGGTGCAGACTTCAGTCAGCAGAGCAATGGAAGTGACTGCAAGCTGAGGCTAAGTGGCTGATGTTAAGAGGGCCGCTATTTCTGTGGACAGACCCTCTGACATGGTCTCCCAGGGAAACCAACCTGCTCCATTGAGAGCTTCTGAGACAATCAGTTGAAAGCAGCATTTCTAGATGGGTTTCTGGCAAAAACTTGACTTATAGACTTCTAAGTGCAGATGTCTAGAGGAAGGTAATCTATTTTGACCATGATATACACCTTGTCTCTGAAATCTCAACAACACTCTGAAACACAAATTATCATTAGGTCTGGCCAGCACTAGATGGTCTGCGACACATTGGGCAACAAATCCAAGGTCAGACTCCAGAGACTCTACTGGGCAAGGGTCTCTTGGTGCTCTTGTCCCTGGAATGATATCTGTAATTGTAATCAGCAAGCTTGCATCTGCCCAAACAAACCTTATCAGTAGAGTAAAAACTCATCATAGCAAGATGACCAGAGAGAGCCACTCTGCCTCCGTTGGATCAAATATGAAGTCAGCCAAGCTTCTCTTCCTACAGTATGTGACTAAGGGGCTGGTGGTTCCCACTACATCCAGACAGGTGCTTATTGTGACCCCCATAGAAAGTGGATCTGGGGAATGACTTCCTGTTAGCTCAGCCTTGTGGGCAACCAGAACTCAGGGCTGCTCTCAGACACAGCCTGTCTGCTATAGTGGTACCCAAGATCTTAAGAACACGGCAGCATATGTGACAAACATGTTTATTCCATATCTCAGTCAAAAAGTAGGAGAACTTGTGCTTTCTCTTATGGTTAACTACGACAAATATAGAGACTTGCCCTGGGTTGTATTTATTCTCCCATCTGTCCCAGAAGAGTCGAAATAATATTGATCGCTTGGAAGTTGATCTGTTGCACAGTTATCATTATGTTGGTCTTCCTGAATCGGCAGAGGTGGCTGTATTCTTCAAGTCTTTATAAATGACAGAAACTTCTGATGCAGAGAGATGGATTTTTTTTTACAAGGAGGAAGAAACTTGCTCCACGGTCAGGTGCAGGCTGGGACACTTCTGACTTCTTGCTCTCCCTCCCATGATAAAGAAGCACCCTGCCTCCCAGGGAAGCCTCGTTCTATGAGAAGCACACCCATACCTCAGAAAATGCCTTCTGTCCATAACTCCAGTGACTAGGAATTTGGTGCTATTAGGTGTGGCCTTGAGAAGGAGCTGGAAGGAGCTGCAAAGAACCTCGGCCCTATGGGGCAAGAAATTTTTCCATGTGAACACATGATCTTTCAGGTGATATGGTTAGAGACGTTGACCATGGGAGCATCTCTGTGGAGCACGAAGCAGCCCCAAGTCTAGAGTTACAATGCAGGAAATTGCTGGAGCTGAGAGCAACCCTCTCAGTGCAACAGAAACCCAGGAAAAATATCCAAAATGATTGGTGCACTGCTGGCTCCGCCTGGTTCCTGACGCCCCCTGTTTTTCTTGCATTCACAGCCAGACCTCAACTCTGGCGGTCTATGTCCACCACAGACTGCCGACTGCTGGGTGCAGAGAACAGCTCTGACCACCTCAACACCTCAGCCTACCGCACAAAGTCTAGGGGCTGGAAAAAAAGGTCCTGGGAACCTTGCCAGCTCCTTAGGGGACTTGCATACAAGTTCTAAAACTTCCAAAGCAGTCCGTGGACAACCAGCAAGGCCACTGGCTGCTGTTGTGTGGTAGATGTGAGCAGAGCACACCTCCACAGTGCAGGGGTGGCCAGAATGCTGCTTCTAGAGGAAACAAGGGCTGAGGGCAGAACCCCGAGATATCACAGCTCTACCAAGAAAGTCAAGATTGAACCCCACTCTTCAGTTGCTAGGCATGAATCACACGACCCTTCAGGAGCAACAATACACTTCTCTGTTTGTTTTTTACACTTCGTTAAACTTGTAAGTTCACACAGAAAGTAAAAGATTTCACTGTGGCATTGTCTCACATTATAATGTCACTATAATTTGTTCAATTGGTTTCCCACTACCCTCCCCCCACCCCCTTGGCCCAGTCTTGCTGGTTCCCACTTCTGCTTTTATTTCAGATTTGGTTTGTGGAGTAAGCATCCTCACAGGGCAGCTGTCAGGATCCTGCACGTCTCTCGGGTGAGCAAAGGCATCATCTTCCAGCTTCGCACGTCCTACCTTGTGTAGGTCCTCAGGTCATGCATGGCCACTTCTCAGTGTGCGGTGTTATTTTAGGGAGACTTCCAGCCTTTATTTAACTTTGAGTTGTTTCTGGATATTGCAGGCAATGATGTGAATTCCCCTGTGCTATGGGAGGTAGAAGTTGGCTTTATAGCCTGTCAGCAAAGCTTATTGAATAGCTCAAGAAGTCTGCTTTCCAAATGCTAAAGCCAGCTTCCCAGATTATCACAATTCCTATATATTCAACCCCGCGACAGGCACTATCAACATCTACAGAAAACGATGCAAGTGGAAATTGAAGCCCGGAGCAAAACTCATCATTTTCCCTCTTACTATATTCTAAATTAAAAGTGTTCATTGACTTGCATCCCCATTTCTCTTCCTTTTATTCAAAAAGTTCCTTTTCAGTGAAGATTTATGTGCAGTGTTCTCCTGCACAAAGCAGACAGTGCACATCCTCCTGACTCCACCCAGGACTGGAATTCCAGAGGTCAGAGAAACTAAGACAGCTTCGGAGGTCAAGTCAGGAGGTCAGAGCCCCAGATGCATGGACAAATGGGCTGGCCTGATGCTATTGATGTCTAACTAAAAGATACCTCTGTGTCTGTGGGCATGAGGAGGCCCAGGGCAGAAAGGCAAGGTGGCCAGACTTCCTGATGAGTGAGGAGTCTGACTTGTCTCTCCATATCATCACCCAGGCTGAAGTCACAGGTCCATGAGGTCAGCACAGACTCCCAAGAATGACCGCAATGCTTTATTTAAACCCAGGGCTGGATCTGTACTGCAGAACATTTATGTGTGATGATGATGTGCCTACAACAGTCAGTGGGTGACCACCACCCATGAAATTCCTTTGTCCTTGTTCCTAGGATAGAAAGCCCAGCTCATGCTGCTCACTGTGACCCACTTTTGGAAAGCTACAAAGAGAAGTACCCTAGGATAGAATGGGATAGGAAGGAGTGATTGTGGCTTCACGGAAAGAACACTGTTGTCACAAGGAGGACGCACCCAGGAGACACAAACCATGAGCTATCCCTCCACAGGGGTCTTTAACCTTCCACTGAGAAAGTACAGGCTAAAGGTAACAGAACATTCTGGATGCATCCGTTTCTTGTCTGTGCTGGAGAGAGCTGGAGACCCTAGCCCACTCCTTCTAACATAGAGTAGAGTGACCTATGCCAAAAATAAGTCTTACTTTCTTTTTCTACGGGAACCTGATCCCTCTGATTTTCTTGCAAACTAGGGAGTTGGGCTCAGAAGGAGCTGTCACAGACAGGAAGAGTCTTCACCTGGGAAAACAAACTGACAAAGGAAACATTTACATATCGCTGGTGTTCGGTGCTCTCTCAGAAAAAGCACTACAGGGCCTTACAGGCAATGGGACATTTTAAAAGGCGTCTTCATTAATGCCTAATCTGCTTCCTTTCCCAGTTTCTTGAAGTTTCACACCAGCGACAGTATCAGGAGAGGTTGCCTGGGTTATCCTGAGAAGCCCCAGAGCCGAGAAGCAAGCCTCCTTCCTAAGGGCAGGTCTTCTAGCTCATGGTCTCCTTCACGGATTCCCTGCTTTCTCCAAAGGGAAACAATGATTTTATTATTGTCGAACTTGAGAAACAGAATGAAGAGGGCAGAGATGAGGGATAAGGTTTTCCTACAGGAAAGGGCTCATGTGCTCATTCTCGGGAAAGCAATGCATGAATGTGCTTATTCCACAGGGACAAACAAGTCTTTGATGACGGCTCCTCTTATACATGTATTCCCAGACCTAGTCAGCAATGCACAAAACCACCTGCCCATCCCAAATGTTAGGGTTGGAATAAAATGGCCCCAAGTCTCATTTGTTTATACACCGGGTCGTCAGCTGGTGCTGTCGTTTGGGAAGGTGGTAAAACTTTTAATATCTCTTGTCTACCTGTAGATGAAGGGCAGGGCTCCTGACCGGCTCTGCTTCCGGCCTAAGGTCTCTGCTCTTTGTTCCATCAGCTAGGTGGAGTCTCGATCACATACTCTGAGGTCTGCTGTGTGTCACCCACCACAATGGACTGAACCTCCGCAACCACAAGGCAAAGCAAATCAATCCTGCCTGAAGTGGTGTCTGCTAGGGGTTCTGTTACAGCATCTAACACACCAAACACCTGGCATCTTTGGTTTTTGGCTGTTTGGAGCTAGGGATGAGTCAGTACAGCCACATCTAGGTGCAGAAAATGTGCTGCATCAACACCTAAGACAGATGAAAGAGGAGGCCACCTGCTCACCAAGGTATATTCTGAGTCAGAACCCCCTCAGGTATCCCAGCTTAATGCCTGCCATAGCTGTGTAGCAGAGAGGTTGTGCTTCCTTATTTTTTTGTTTGTTTTTTGTGTTTTGATACTGGGTTTCTCTGTAGCTTTGGAGGCTGTCCTGGAACTAGCACTTGTAGACCAGGGTGACCTTGAACTCCCAGAGATTCGCCTGCCTCTCCCTCCCAAGTGCTGGGATTAAAGGCATGCACCACCACTGCCGAGCTGTGCTTCCTTCTCTTAACCACCCTGATCTTTCTAAGGTTCTGTGTTGCCTTCAGGTCTCACCAAAGAAAGGGTTGCAAGAAGGCAGCCAGGCCTCCATCACACGAAATAAACGTGTTGGGTGTTGGTGGACTAGGTTACTGCTACTGAAATACCTTTGTAGTGCAGCTGTGGGCGTGCACGAAAAGGAGAGGAGGCCCAGTGTTGACCCCAGTGACCCCTGGCTGCTTTTCATTACCACTCACACTGTGTTGTGACACTGTGTATCCTGACTCCTGTCCCCTTCAGCACAGGTTCTGGTAGGACACTTTCAAAGCTTACTTCAAACGCGTAGGCTCTAAGACGTCCCCTTTATTCCTTGATCCATAGGGCTCACCTGGAGGAAATGTCACCCACTCTATTAGGCAGATGGATCCTCTCCTCTGCATGAACTTGAAGCATTCCATTGAGTCATTAGCACCTCCGGGGAATGCCCGGAGTCCCTGTGTTCTCTTTCCCTTGCTCCTGCATGCTGCAAGCCCATGTTCTCTAAATCCTTCAGCGTGTCCCCACCAACTGCCCCCAATACTTACATGTCGGATTTATTGAGATGAACAAAGCCCCTATGTTGGCAGGGTCATCTCCGACATGGGTGTGTATGATGAAACACATCTGATGTTTTCAAACGAACACTTTGTCTTAAATAGCAAACGACTGGATTACTGTGACAGGTTGGCAAAACAAACCATCACTCAGCGGCTGTCACAGCCTGGCTGAGACACTCAGAGGTGTGGGGGAAGGCTGTGGGGACAGACAGATGTCCGTGCAGACTGTTAACACCGCACCTTTGTTGTTTACCTGAAATCCTTCCTAAAAACAAATCTTGCCTCTTGGCAAAGAACCTGCTGAAAACACATGTTTAATTTTAAATCTCCTCTTAGCTAGTAAAGAGTACTTGTTCTCACTATCTTTCTCCCTCATTTTCTCTTTTAGAAAACACCAAAAGCCTTGAATATTTGTCAAAACATAATGCCTACCATTTAGGTCATCACCCCCCCCACATATACACATTTATTTTTGACTAATAGAAAGATTGAATTAACAAAAACATCTGAGAGCTCAAATATCAAATATTGCCATCAATGGGTGGGTTTTTTTAAAAAAATTCAGTTTCTCTAAAGAAACATCAGGTTGCAGCTAGTTGTGAGCAGGAAAGAACTCAGGCTGGCCCTGTGTGGTTTCATCACAGCTCTGGAGCAGCAGACAGGTCATAAGGTTGCAGGACGGCTCTCAAATCTTCAGTAATCCCAGCTCAAACCAGTTATGGGCTGGAATTGGACACTGGAGAGTGATAAGATTCAAAAAGAGGCACGTTTTAAAATCGCCCGCTGCAGGGGAGAGGAATGGATGACTTGCCTGGATGGCCCTGGTGGGCCTGTCTTCTGTCTCATTTGGTTTAGCCACTGAGAACAGGAGACGGGTCCATTTGTCTGTCTAAAGCAGAGGACTATTCAGAATCTATCTCTTAAAAGAATGAAAAAGTACAACTGTAATGGGTGGCAAAGACTGTGTTCAAAGAAAGGAGAACTGAACTTGTACAGTCAGAGACTTGTGGAGTTCTGCACAGGGGCTGACCTGTCTCAGTGTTGGGAAAACCTTGGCACTAGCCGTTGGTGCCTCAGGAGCCAGGTGTCTGGAACTTGGTCTCCCAATCACTGACCCAGGATGACACTGTGGAACTGAAGAACTAAAGCCTAGATGACCAGGAGGAACACAGAACTCCAGGATGCTGGGAGGCACCAGCTAAGTATGTGGCTTGTCTTTCCAGGGCCATGGACATTTGTTGATGTTCTGAGTAACCCAGGGTACAGGTTTATACTTCACTAGGCATGAAACAGTCCTGGGACATCCTGATGAACAGACTAGACATGGGATTGCACCTGCAGTAACAATCCGAGACTTAAGAAAGACCTGTTTACAGGGCCCAGCTCTAAGGTATTATTAGCAAGGTGGCATGTGCAGCTTCTGGTAGTTTTAAAAATTAGGGCATGTAAGAAACTACAAATAACATGTTAGACAGTCAGATCTGAGTCCAACTTTAAGAGAAAAAACAAAAGGAAGAAATTACTGCAGTAAGCTGTCATTGTGTTGAAGCATCTTTAAAGCCTTCCGATTTGATTCGCCCCACTCCTGTGCTCTATCAACTACGAAATAAATGGTGGAGTTAAAATAACAGCCTAAGACCTAGGAGCTCAGGAGCTTTGCTCAGTGGTTTCCTTTTGTTTCTGCCTTTTTCTGAGAAGACTTTAGAGTGAGCATCTGGGCAAGACTGGTTCCTGGGCCCCATACTCCACTGTAGGGCTGTCTGCAGCTGCCCAGTTCTTCCAGCGACGCCTGTGTTGCATCAGCGTCCAGCTTCTGGTCTTTGTGTGAATGGGAACCCTGTGAGAGAACAAGCTCCACGAAGAGTCAACTCAGCTCATTTCAGGGAAGAGGTGGAGGTCAGGGCTCAGGGTTGGAAACGGCACATTTGGATCTGGAGAATGTTTGGCCTCCACCACCAGCCTCAGACTCACTCCTTCCCTGAAGCTGTTTCCCTTCCATGCAAGCCTGGCGATCACTGGTTCTGCTCCAGGACACACTTCTGCTTGTTTGTGGGCTTGTTAGCTGCCTTGCTCCTGCTGCTTGTCAGCTCTGCTTCTAGAATCCAGGCCCCACAGCAAAGGGACGTTGGCAGCATTAGATTCTTTGGGGAGGCACAGCGACTGCTGGTAGTTAATAAATATTTAAGGATGGCAGGAATAACATGGAAACCTTGAGCGAGAACTCACACCTGAGCTAATAGTCCCTAGTAACTCTCCAACATGAAAAGACAACGAACACTTCATCTCCGCGGTGTGTGTATCGAAGGAGTGGTTCTCCCCATTGAAAGAAGAAGGAAAAAGTGGGGGCAGTGGGGTTGCGGAGAGGAAGAAGAAAGGAAGAGGAAAGATAGAATGGTTGAAGATAGAACTGATTCTCCCCTTGGGGAGGAACAAGTCATTTCTGCACGCCACTTTTAAACCCCACATTTTTCTCAGAGACAGTTTGGGAATCATCTAATAATGAGACAGCCATTCTCGTCACCTGCACAACTGTTGGGCCAATGTTGTTGCCAAGAAGTCACTTCTCATGCAAGATGGAGCCAACAGACTCCTGAAATGTCGTGATCTTTACTATGCAGGTTTAATTGCACAGGTTTTAAATAGGTACTCATCCTCAAACTTCCCCACTAAGACCAAAAAAAATAATTCTAGGTAGGTGGTAACACCATGAGGCTGCTTCTCAGGGTCTTAAGGGAGTGGGCCTGGAGACCTGCAAGTGACCAGAGAACAATCTGCTGAGCCCCACAGAGTTCCTGGCCAGCTCCCCTTGCCCTTTTGCCAGGGGAAACTTGTGTTGTTTGATTTTGCTACTGGAGCCCCTCCCAGAAGTTTTCAGGACTCACCAAGAAAAAATACTGGACATCTTGTCATCCAGCAAATAAGCTCAGACATGAGCGATCTAGTCTTGAAGGAAAGCTGTCTCCTTCAACACAAAGGTCTGCACAGCTAGGAGTCCAGTCTGAGGTTCTCCTTCATTCTTGCCCAGCATTGCTACAGCTACAGAACAGAGCTGAGTACACAGCCACACAGCTCCTCCTGCCTTCATCTCCAGCATCGCTACAGAACAGAGCTGAGTACATGGCCACAGATCTTTGTGAAGTCCTGCTGAGAAGACAGCCTTAAGGGAAGGACCAGCTTGAAGGGAAGACAAGACTCTGCCTGTGCAGACAGGAGCTGGACAGGAAGAGCTTTGCCTTTGTACAGATGGATCTACCTTGAGGCCTGGTCTCCTGCATCTCCGTGAAGGTCAAGGAGAGATAGGGCACTGGTCTCTGGAATCCTGCGACAGGAGGAGCTCTGGATGGCTTCCAGGAGTGAGGGGCAGTCAGGGAAGTTGCTAAGAAAATAAACTGCTGAGAGAGTAGCAGAAGAATACGTTAATGAGAGTCTACTCTCCCCCTCTGTTGAGCAATTGCTGAGAAATGGATGTGGATGTGGGGACTTGTCTATCATGTAACCACATAATTAAGCCTCTAATTAATTACCAACTGTGAAGAGTCCCAGGAAGGGACTGTGCAGGGCCCTAGAACAACTTCTGGCAATTCATGTCAACAAAAGGCTTAATTGGGAATCCAAAACCTCTTTGAAATAAAATGATGCTGGAAACTGGGGGCTCAGAGTATTTCTTAATATGTAAGGAATTAACCTGAATCATGATGCCATCAGGTCACTGACAACATTGGAACTCATGGGATGAAGAGCCCAGGAGCTGGACTGTCCTACGTAGGGGCTGGACTGTCCTACATAGGGGCTCAAGGATGACAAGGGGATTTTGATGGGTTTTCGAGAACAACAGGAAGTCATAGGTGTCAGACAATGGATCCTGTGAAGCTCTATTGACTGGATGACACTTTCTAGGCTCCAATGGAGAGAATGAACAGAAAGGACACGGGCGCAGGAAACTCTGCTTGAGCATTGGAGGTGATTGCTTGAAGATAGAGCAACACAACTGCCAAATAAGATGGAGTGCGAGAAGGAAGGCCTGGAGGATGGGGTGGAGGCATGGTTTGAACACTGAGTCAAGGTCCTAGCACCCACAGTGGAGAACAGTGCTTCCCTCATACAGGGAAGGTACCCAGGAGGCACAGCCATCAGTGATAAATTGTGCAGAGACTGTGGGAAACCCTTCTCACATCGCCACAAATGGAATAGGTCTTGCACGTCCTGTTGGGTTACTAGGGAGCTTTTGAAAGTTTTCTGAAGAAATAAGTAGATAGGATTTCCACTAAATAGCAAATACTTGGGTCTTGTTCTTTCTGACATCATAAGCAGTTGCAACCGAATATAGTTTGGGTATAAAAATAACTGATAACTAGGAGGAC
Source organism: Ellobius talpinus (assembly GCA_001685095.1). Taxonomy (NCBI): domain Eukaryota; kingdom Metazoa; phylum Chordata; class Mammalia; order Rodentia; family Cricetidae; genus Ellobius; species Ellobius talpinus. The sequence continues at coordinate 16,644 of LOJH01019773.1, read as the reverse complement.
ACGGTCTTTTTACAATCCTCAGATCCTGAGTAGCTCAGTCTTCCACATCTAGTTCTTCCCATGTTGAGATCTCAGGCAGTGTATCTGGACCCTAGCATTAAAGCCAAGAAACTACAAGAAGGGAGACAGAAGAGAAGGCAGGAGGACACAGTGTTTAGCCTTCTCTGGTTCACAAAAAGAAGACAGAAGAAAACGCGTGACTAAAAGGTAGATTGTGGATTGCTTAGGAGAAAATTGGAAGCAAAGACCAAGCGAGCTAGGATTGTGGGTTTAGAAGGCAAATGCCGTGGTGCATACCTGGTGAGCGTCCAGTGCTCAGAAGTTCTTACCTTTAACCATATCACATCCTGTATGTCCTTTAAAGGAGTGGTAACAATATTTGAGTGTTTGAAGAATTTCCAGAATGTTATTCTAGTTGCTTTCATCCCCTGAAAACCCTAGTCCAGGGACATTGCAGGAGTAGCCTCCTACTGAGCCAGGGAAATGTGGATACAACAGCCACAGGCAGGACAATGCCCTCCCTGCATGTGCCACAGGATCCCACCATCCATAAGATACTAACTTGTTAGATGCATGAAGGTAAATGAAAATGGGAGGTGAAATGGCCGATATATTAAAGCAAGAGATGAGCATGCAGGCATACTATGAGAGCTTGGGTGCATGCATATATTACAGTGAGCATCGTGCATGCAGACATATTAAAACAAGTCAAGTTTCTTGAGTTTTCTGGACTTCACTCACAGTTGAGTCCAAAGAACATCTTTCTGGTACCTGCCTGAACGCTCCGTGTGTGATGGGAGCAGAAGTAACACGGAAGACAGCCAGCCAAGGAGAGTGGGCAGGAGCAGGGGCTGTACCCCGCTGCAGCTTCCTCTCAGATGCAGCCTGTGAAAGCGGCCCCAGCAGTAATCTCACTCAGCAGCACACATCCCCAGCTGACGGTTGTCTGACTCAACAATGTGTTTACTTTCTGAAGTTGAGAAGCTACATCTACGATATCAGCTACTCCCTCATTACTGTAACGAGAGACCTGGAAAGAACAATTCCAAAGAGGAAGGGCATATTTTGGGCCGCGGGCAGATGGAGAGTACGGTCTGCTGTTTCAGGGAAGTCCTGGTGGAAAGAGCATGACAAGCTGATCAGGTTGGGTCAGCATCACCAACAGCTGCTAACGGTTGTGCTCAGATAACTGTCTCTTTATCTGACCCAGGACATCAGCCTGTGGAATTCAGCTACCACAGTCAGTGTCTTCTCACTTCAATTAGCAGAATGGAAACTGCATCACAAACATGCCCAGGAGCTTGTCTCCTGGTCGGTCTAGGGTCAGTCAAGTTGACAGTATTAACTCACACACACTCAGTAGCATCTGAATTTGTACCTTTTCTGAGGGAAGCGGACCAAGTGCAACCCTTTCCTGTGATGCTGGACTGTAGCCACAGAATTGTTCTGCCATGCATTGGGGACAGGTGTCTCATAAGTAAAACTGCACACATTTCAGTAGAAAAGTCTGCCTTGTGTTTGATGATTGTGCCCAGTGGAAGGGAACTCAAAGCACGTTGAGTTAAGCTATGGCATTGGATAGGTTAGAAGTGCTGAAGGCCAGCTTTTGCATGGTGACATCCCTGGACATCGCCAGACACCAGAGGATGCTTCTCCCCTACTCTGTGAATGGCAGGATGAAAGGGGACCTGGAATTGTCCTACCTTCCTCCTGGAGTTGGATCCTGAGGTCACCTGCCTGAAGAATGCCCTCTCTCCTACTGTCCCTAAGACTCAAAGTCAATGCCCTCACACAGATGGGACAGTGTGTTCTCAATTCCCAGTGTTTGTAATTTGGGGAAAAGCAAAAACAAAAAAACTCTTTTCTGTGGCCAAATTACCTGTAGTAGTTAAATGTAAGCACAAACCACATTCGACACACATTATTTCAAGAATACTGTGACCATCGAGAGATTTTTGTGACTAGACCAGTTATAAAACCACTGGAAAGGTGCAGCTATGCCGGGCTGTCGCCAAGAATGTGGAGAATGAGAAGAGATGGGACTACAAGAGTGAAGACAGCCTGCCAGTTCAGGGGACCTGGAGAGGAAGGACAGGAGGATAGTGACGCAATGAGAAAGCAGAGCTGAAGCAAGCTGCACAAGGAGTTCACAGTCTTTAATGCCCCTCACTCTCTCAGCAGCCTCCTGCTCACCTCTGACGGTTGATCTCTATCTGGAGCTTTAACTCCATCTCCGCCCCAGCCTGTCATTCATCGCGATGTAAACAGCACTTAGCCCCTTCTTCGTGGCTTCTGTGGTTTGCACAGCGCACGTCGTCTTCTGTGATCCTTCAGATAATGCCTTCTGGAGACATGGATTTTATTGTTTGTACGGATGAGGAAACTGAGGAATACGGAAGCAAATTACACGCGTGTGGTCTTTCAGGAAGCACGGGCTTACCGAGAGGGGGCTAGCATGCATCCTCAGCTAACAGTCACATGATTGAATTTTGTACTCTCTCTCCAAGGGTCATGGGCCTCTTCTAGGACACTTTACCCATGAAGCCCCAGGCTTTCTCCCCAGATTTTCTTGAGTTGATTTTTGTTTTGTTTTCGGTTTGCTTTTCCACTCTGAACCTGCCTCTCTCTTAAGGCCCTTCTAGAAGTCACAGATGCAGTTAAGATTTCTCACTTGTGACTTGAGGACACCGTCGCATCCCATATTAATTCCTGAAGAGATGGTACCACCTCCAACCACGTTGTTTTTGACATAGACATGACTCTCCAAATTAACAGTTCAGTCTGTGAATCGAGCTAGAAAAAAATAACTAGAAAAAAAAAGCACGTGTGATTGCTAAGAAACTACACCAGGTCTTCCCTGCCAGGCTCCAGCACTTCCCAACCCTTGATGAAAGGCTGAATATCTTTGCATTTTGCAGCTGCCCTGGCACATTCCCTTTCAATTACCACGTTATCTAGCCCTGGGTCTTACGGGGCCGCCGTCAACTGGACAAGGGCCATTTCCACTTCAGAGTGCAGATCTCTTCCCTCTTCCCAATTAGCACTGTCCACGGGCTGGCCACAGAGCTTTGCCTGTCTTCACTGCGTCTTGAGTGCTCAGGGCCAGGAGTACCTGGAAAATTATCTACTAATTATCTGGCATTATCTGTGTCAGTTCGTGTCTACAGAGCAGCTCGTGTAATTACAAGCCCCCTTGCTATTTACTTCTAAAGAGTGGGCTTAGCTGAGAATTTCTCCAAAAGGGTTTGTACTAAAGGCTGGTAATTATGTGCTTTGCATTCTTCAAGGGAGCTCTCCCAGGCATCAACAACAAACAGCGGCCCCTGGATGAGTGGCTCCAAGGTGCTTCCCAGTAGGTGAGACAAAGACAATAATCACATCTTGATGTTTCCAGTGTTTTTCGTCTACCAGACAATTAGCAGACAGTATGCTAGCTCGTCCCAGTTTTGCGGGGGAACTCAGCTTCCCCCCTAAACTCTCCCAGCTTCTCTGAAGAACCAAGCTCCTGTTCCGACACAAACAAAGTGGGGAAGAAATGAGAGCTGGTTTACAGTAGGTTGCTGTCAAATCCTGGCCAGTATTTATTTTATCGAGAACATGGGGAGTCGTAAAAATGTACATGCTAGGATGTTGTATTGATGGTCAAATCAATGTGGCTGCTTTATCCACTTCAGATGAACAAGTAAAAACAGCATTTGATTACATCTGGTGTGTTGAACATTCTAGAAGGGCAGCTAAAAAAGTAAATGTCTAAAACTTTCTGGGCTAATTTTACTACTATTCTCTCTCTCTCTCCCTCTTTTTCCATTTATTTTTACACAATTATGGAACTTGAAAAAGATTAGAAGTATGATTAAAGTTATTTTTATATAATAAATATAAAAAGTTTGAATGCAAATTCCTAAATTGTTACCTTGTCACATCTGAATGCTTCATTGTATATTTCTCCGGGGTGGGGGTGGGGGTGGGGGTACTGCTTCTGTATCACAGAAAGGTCCTGCAGAACCTAGGCTTGGCCCAGACTGCTTATGTCTAACCTCATGCTATCCCAACTCCATCAACTCTACCACTGATGTGTTTTTAACAAAAACTGATCCACTTAGAAATAACTAGCTGTGTTTAGTTGGCGCCATGAGCTTACCCATGGGTTTCCCAAATAAAGTTCTGTGCCTGTGGTCTACAGGATGGTCTTTGCATCCAAACCCCAAAACTAGGATGATTCATTTTAATTCCTAGGCACCCACATGTCTGAAGGACCGTTTCTCATTCTTAGTATTGCTCGTGATGATGGTACGGTGACTTCCCCAGTCATGAGAAATCCTCCAGGTCCAAAGATCCATGAATGACTTTAACACCTGGACAGTGCCGGGGAAGACACTGTCTACAAAGAAACAACGGTGTCCACTAGGCTAGGCAATGCATTTCCCAGGAGAGTATGGTGTAAGCCATCCTATGAAACAGAGCCCTAAAACAGGGCACTGCAGGCTTGTCTGTGTTCAGGAAAGGACTTAGTCTGGAGTTGATGACGCAGTTCTCTCTTTTTCTAGTCATCAGGTTCTCAGGACCCATGGCCTCTAATGTTAGGGAGAGCCACATTACAGCAACAGTTCTCAGCATGCACACCTCCAGTCTAGATGCCAAAATCTAAACCAGGATGGGTCTACATGGTCAAATCCCTACATCGCTGCTCCTCACGCCCCTCCTTCACTCTGAGTCCCATTCATGAGTGAGTCCCAATTCTGCCAAGAACATTTTGTGTTCTCTCTATTGGCACCAGTGTCCATTTTGGCTCAAAAAATGAAAGCCTCCAGTACCCTTACAATGGTTCAATATGCAGACCAAAATTCAACTCGCACACAAGGAAAGAACATTAAATTACTCTCCCATTCTAGACTGCAAAGGCAAAAATGAGAAGAAGCCCACAAAGGTTATTTATCAAAGAAAAAAGTGTATTGTCATCCAAGGTAATATTATTTTTTGGTATAAAAAATGAGGGAGATAGCATTATCAAGTGACAGTCATAATAAAATTTTAGCTTTTAACAAGGATATGCTATACAATAGCATATTACATTGTGTATAAGGATGGGGGTTAAATCAATATGCACATTTACTTATCTCTGCAAACAGAAACAGTGACGCTCAGGTTTGCTACAAACAGGAAGGGCTACTTATAAGTAGAGCAGCAGGTAAATAGGAAAAGCGGGAAGGATGAGGCTGTTCTTTGTTTTATGCCAACTTTATGTACATGCAAGTGTGCCTGTGTGAGGGTGTGTACACTTGACTGCATGCCCATTGAGGCCAGAAGAAGGCGTTAGTTCCAGGCTGCTGCAGGGGCTGGGAACTGCACTCTGCAAGATCATTATCTTTAAGCCATCTCTCCAGGCTCCAGCAGTAGCCCTTTGAGTTAATTTCCAAGCATGTCAATCTCAATTTCAGTGTTTTATATTAACAAAAGAGAAGAAAATTAAAAACAAAACATTACAACAGGTTTAGTAAGACTACACATTGGGACTCTGTCTCAAAAGGAAAAGGATTAATCACTAGATTTGATGAAGAGAAATGTATATATCAGATGGCTACCGCAATCACTATATTAACTAATTTTCCTTGTTGTTGTGACCAACTCGCTTTATTTTGGTATAACATTCATGGAGATACACAGACTGACCACTGTGCTGGAGAAGGTGTGGAGACAGGAATGCGGCCAGCTGGTAATATTCCCTTCCCAGTCAGGATACAGGGGATGAGCAGCAATAGAGGGCAGGGGGTAGAAATCCAGGTCCCAGTTTTCTACTTCCTCTACTCACTGTTCCCCAGGCTTCAAACACAGCACCACCACCCAGAGACCAGGTGTGGGGTCGACCACATGAACCTATGGCGTATATATTACACATTCAAATCCCCATGCCAAAAAGATAAAGAATAATGCTATTTTTAACACATTATTCTGAGAATGTGTGCTCCGTAAATGGTATCTCAAAGAGTAAATTTATAACCAATAAGTCTTCAGATTTACTAAGCGGCTCTCATATTTTAGCTTTTTATCTTCTTTGTTTCTGTTCGGGGGACTCTTGTAGTCTAGGCTGGCCTTGGATTTGATTTTACTGTGTAGCTGAGGCTGGCCTTGGAATAAACTGGTCCTTGTCCCTCAAGCTCTAAAGATCTGGAATTACAGGCATGGGCCACCACGTCAACTCAGTCGCTGCCATCAGTGATGATGGTAACCCTGACTTCCATCTTCATGCTCTCAAACAAGTAAATAAGCAAATGCTTGATTATAAAACAAACAAGAATTGCCATGTTCGAGAAAACAGATAACAAAAGAAAAACCCAAGTTAAAATCCTTTCTAGTGTCAAACGTTATTTCGAAGTAGGGTTTGGTAACCTGCTTTAAACACCTGTGTACGTGCCCTGCTGCAGACGCTCCACAGCTCACGTTGGGTGTGCAGCAGGCACCCCATGCAGTCCGCTTAGGGCTCTGTAGCCTCCACTAGAATGCAGTGGCCTCGGCAGGGTCTATGCTACATCAGACTAAATCAAATTCCAGGTGTGCAGGTGGATGAGACCAAGCTGTGTGAAGAGAAACCAATAGAAGCGTGTGCCTTGGGGCCATATGCACTAAGCAGACAGATGCGTGTGTGGGATAGAAATGTCAGGTACACTTGAGCATGCAGTGACTGGGAACTGAAAAGGCAAGCCAGGCTGAGTGGTGATGGTGCCCACCTTTAATCCCAGCACTCAGACTTGGGAGGCAGAAGGCAGGTGAATCTATGTGAGTTCAAGGTCAGCCTGGTCTGCAGAGTGAGTTTCAGGACACCAAGAAGAGAGAGAGAGAGACAGAGAGAGAGAGAGAGAGAGAGAGAGAGAGAGAGA
>LOJH01019772.1:0-20848 GCA_001685095.1 Ellobius talpinus | reverse complement strand
CGCACACACACTCACACACACTCACACAAACGCACACACACATACACGCTCACACACACACACATACATACACGCTCACACACACATGCATACATACATAAACGCTCACACACAAACGCACACATACATACACGCTCACACACATGCACACATACATACACGCTCACACACACTCACATGCACGCACACACACGCACACACACTCACACACAAGTGGAACAAGGATTGATTTTATAAACTTTAATTCCCTCTGAGAAACTTACCCATCATGTGCTTAGTTACTGAGTTGAGGCCAGACTATATATGAGAAGGTCTAATCAATAAGTAGAAAATGGAAAACTGAAATTCAGACTCCTTTTTTGTTTGTTTGTTTTTGTCTTTTGAGACAGAGTTTCTCTGTGTTACTTTGGAGCCTGTCCTGGAACTAGCTCTTGCAGACTAGGTTGGCCTCAAATTCACAGAGATCCTCCTGCCTTTGTCTCTGCCTCCCAAGTGCTGGGATTAAAGGCGTGTTCCACCACCACCTGGCTTCATACTCCATTTTAAGAAACATATTGAAAGCATGTGTTTGTGTGTATGCGTGTTCATATGTATGTGTGTGTATATATATACATATACATATACACATACACATACACATACACATACACATACACATACACATATATATATACATAAATCTGTGTGGAGGCCGGAGATAACTGTTGGGTGTCTTTTCTTTTGTTTTTCTGTGTGTAGTCCTGGCTGGCCTGGAACTCACTTTGTAGATCAGGCTGGCCTTGATCTCACAGAGATCAACCTTTCTCTGTCTCCCAAGAGCTGGGGGTATCTTATTTAGTCTCCATCATATATTTTGAGACAAGTTCTCTCACTGAACCTGTAGCTCATTATTTCAGCTAGACTGACTGGCCAGTGAGTTCCCAGGCATCTTCCAGCCATCTGTCTCAGCTTTCCCATCCGTGAGGTTTCAGACGAGGGTCCAAATCCAGGTCCCTATGTTTGTACATCAAGCACTTTACTGATGAATCATGTCCCTGACACCTACTTCACTTTGACAAACCTCATCTACTGTACCCCCTGACATTGCTGCCCCTGTTTCTTTCTGCAGACATTTATGCTGTGTGCTGGTAATGGAACCACCATTGATTCCTTAGAATGGAACATTCACAGATACCATGGGGCTTAGGTACTTTAAAATGAGAGATGTTTTACGGACATTAAAACAGTCTTGTTCTGTACAGAGTATCCCTGGGAGGCGGAACTGATATGGGCACTCATGTGACCTGTTGTGACAGATCCACCCAGCGCCTCCCCAGTCATTGACCTTTCCTCTGAACCTCGGCGGCCATCACGTTTAGTTACATTCTCGGAGCAGCTGGCTCAGCAGCTCTGAGCACCTGCACTCAGCGAGGAGCTCATCTGCCCTGTTGAGGCACGGTCCAATCCTCTGTCTTGAGCAAAGCCCGTCAGGGTTTGGTCACAGGAAGTGAACGAGTGAGGCCGAAGGGTGGTCATTTCCACCATGGACTCATGCCTGCATAAACAGGGAAAATGGGGTGGTCGGAGGGAAAAGTTTGGGGTAGAGGAGAGTAGAAGGGGAGGATCATGTGGCCTCAGTGAGATTAGCCAACCACGAATTGCAGTTCCCACAGGGACCCCTTTACTTCCTTTCAGTGGCATCTTATGTGACAAAGCCCCCAGCATCCAAATGGCTTTAGTGTGTTTCTCTTCTGCAACCAGAGTATCCTGGCTATAGTGGTACCTGCCTCACAGCTCTTTGCAGATTTGGGCTTGTGGGTGTGTGGTACACTTTCAGAGCTCCTGGGACGACCAGAGACAATCTGATGTGATCTTCTCTGGAACAGAACCCAGGCCACATTTCTTTTCCCAGATAAAAGGGCAGGCTCGCTGGCTAGACCAGGAAGAAATCCTAGTTTTGCCTGTGATCTTGGGCTGTCTAGCATCTCTGCTTTGATTTCCTTGTTGTCAAACACAACAGTAGCAACAGTCTTCTGTGGAGTTTTTGTTTGCTGTGAGGATTAAACACGAACTAAGGCTGTGATTGAGGCATAGTTATTTGAGTAGCTGGTAACCCAGCAAGGCCTTGCTTTTGCCCACATACAACTGCACCCTACACCATAAACACTCCACCACACACAAATATGTGTGTGTAAATACAAGAGCTATGATAGCACACATATGTCTGTAATATAATAATGCACGGTTACGGTAAGATTTTTTTTTATGGACACACCTGTATACCTGTGGATGCTCAATAAACATTCACTGAGAGCTCACCATCTCTTCGGTTTAACCCTTGACCCCTTGGTGACTTAGTGCTTCATTATTTACTCTGAAAAAGCTTCAGAGTCTTCTCAAACGCACAAGTCTTTGTAAAATGGCAGGGTAGAGACTGGTGAGTCAAGGTGTCTGAGACAGTCAGCAAGGGAAGGGCGTGGTCCCTGGTCTCCACACTCCCAGCTGAAGAATCAGCAAGGGCGGAGTGACAAAGTCAAGCCTTGTCAGCACAACCCTCCTGCCCTTGTCTCCAGGGTTTGGAGATTACAGGCCTGCACCCCTGTGGCTGACCTAACAAGTTTCGCCTTTTTCTTTTTCTTTTTTATTCAGTTTGCTTGTGGCAAAGAAAAACTGGGCAGTCATATTGCATTATGTGCTCCAAATGCCATAAGAAAATAATCAGGCAGAGTGTCTTAAATGACAGAGACTTGGCATTTAATTTGTCATTTGTCACAGCGCCAGAGGCTGGAAGTTTGTATCAAGGTGTCACGAGTGTCAGTTTCTAGAGAGACCTCTCCGCCTGGCTTCCAGACAGCTGCCTTCCCTGCGTCCTCACAAGGCCTTTGCTCTGTGCACTGAGGGGAAAGAGGCAGGGGGAGAGAGAGGGTGCAGGAAGGGCAGGAGCAGCACAGAACGTGTTCCTGTGAACATTGCCCTTTGTGTCCCTTAACCCTCCTGACAAGAACACAGTCTGATTGAATCGGGGCTCATCATGTGACTTGTCTGGGGGAGACATAAATAGATTTATTTACCCCAAATAGGAAAGCGGTGGACAGACCATAGAAAGATCCGATTAAATCCACCCTGGTGAATACATGACTTTGGGTCACTTCTGATTCTGAGGCAGGTGCACCACCAAAAAGCCCTATCCCCAGTCACTTTTTACTTGAAATGTTATGAAACATTTTGGACAGGAGGGAAAGGGAATTTGAAACCCGGAAGAGGGTCTCCTAAAGAGCTCTGACCCCCTTCCCCAAGAGGAGATGTGTGCAGCCCCATAACTATGACTACAGACCTAGCTGTTGATTTCAGTGCCATGACTTCCTGTATGTTGTCGAAGCTACTCTGCTTCAAGACGGCAACGGTCATGTCAGGAAACCTGGAGGAAACAGTTATACTCCAGGCCCCACGCCTAGGGCTTCATTACGCTTAATGACTTCTCTAAAAGCTCCTACTCCAAATAAGGTCACAGTGGAGGTCAGGACTTCAACATGTCAATCTTGGGGGCCAATGTTGGGGGTCAGGGTATCAGGTGAGGTTTGTTTTGGTTTTTTTTTCTAGCCCAAGGGTCAGCATATAGAGACCTATTTGATTGTGATCTGCACAGGGTCTGGATCAGTCACTTTTCTGTGGCTGTGATAAACACTTGACCCAAAGCAACTTGAGGAAGAAAGGGACTTTTTGGCTCACATTCTGTAGTCCATCATGGGGTGTGGGGGAGGGGAACCAAGGCTGGAATTCAAGGCAAGAACTTGAAGGAGAAACCAAGAGGGACTCTGCTTGCTTGCTTGTTCCCGGGCTCATGTTCAGTTACCTTTCTTATGCAATCCAGGACTGCCCAAGGGTGGCAGAGCCCACAGTAGGCTGGGTCCTCCAGCGTCAATCAACAGTCAAGGAAATGCCTCACAGACATGCCTGCAGGCTAGTCTCATCAAGGCAATCCCCCAAGTTCGTTTTGCTCAGTGTTTACCATTCCATCAGAAAAACAAACTCAAACAGAATCCAGGTTTTCTAGTCTGCATGACTGTGTAGTCCAAAACCAAACTGAGGGCTGGGTCTCGGAAAGACAGATAAGAAACAAAATAGTCACAGTCAAATATCTTCATGGTCACATAGGTGCCACCTAGAAATGCAGAAGCCCTTACACTGCCGTCCAGTCTCATAGGTTAAACCTTGTGGTATTGACTCTGGCTTTCTCACGTATGCTTTCGAGAATATACAGAGCCTGGGCATGGCCAAGGCTGTCATTCAGAGGCCACCACAGTGGTGCTGTGCCCTAGAGCTACACTGGAGTCTTGGACATAGCCTGTCAGTAAGCATGTCTGCAGAATTGGGGAGGCTCTCTTTGCTTTGAGATGCACAGCAGGTGAGTTGAGAACTCTATAAAATTGAATCAGGAAGGGCAGATCCAGGGAGGAGACAGGGAAGCAGAGAAATGGGCTTGAATGGGCAGGCGGGTGAGGTCAGAGGGCTAGCCAGCTACACAGCAAGTTTTGGGACTATTGAGTTTCCTTATGCATGACCTGGCAGATAGGCCACACTGTGGTAAACTGAAGCACCCAGAGCCACCTTCAAACCACTGGAAAAATTTGGGCAGGTGACAAAAAGTTCACAACATGTCAGGCATTATGCTTTTGCATAGCCTTTCCTGGCTGCAAACGCTCATCTAGGAACAAAACACACCAAACCCCAGCAGCAGTTAACCATCATTCAAAGCGAACGTTGAGTGGCTGAGGAGATCGCCCAGTCAAGTAAGCATTTGCTGTGCAAGCATGAGGATTTGATTTGATCCCCAGTCACACAAAAGCTGGTGTGGTGATCTATATTTGTAATCCCAGCCCTGGGGAGGCAGAGGCCGGTGTCTCTTCGGGGCTGGCTGCTAGCCAGCCTGCCTAGCTGAATTGGTTAGTTTCTGCTTAAGAGATCCTGTCTCAAAAACCAAGATGGACAGTGCCTGAACACCCAACATCTGTGGTTCAGAAGGCTGGCAGAACACACACACATGCACACGTGCACACACACACACACACACACACCTCAAAGTGAAGTTGTTTTGTCTTTATGATTTTTTTTTAAAAATTTTATTTCATGTGTAGTGCCTGATGAGTGTATGTGCTAGTTTCACACGAATGTAGGTGTCCATAGATGCCAGAAGAAGGTGTCAGGTCGCCCTGGAACTGGAGTTATGGTGTGGGTTCTCGGGACCAAACCCAGGGTCCTCTACAAGAGGAACAAGACCTCTTGACCAGTGAGCTCAAAGGGAAATTTTTTATTTGGATTCTAGTCACTATGTCTGTCGGTGAAGCTAATATTATGGTTTGAATCTGATGTGTCCCACAGGTTTGGGTTTTAATGCATTTTGCCCAGTTGGTGAAAACGTTTTGAGGGGTGAAGGGGCTTGGTGGGTTGAAGTGAGTGACAGGTGTGACCTTTAAAGGTCAGCACCTAGTCCCTGGCTCTCCCTTCTCTGCTACCTGATTAATCTTGCGAGCTGATTTCGGTGTGATCTGGGTACCATGCTTTGCACACCATGAAATCCCCCAAAACCACAAGCCAAGACAAATGGTTCCATCTTCAGGTGCTTTCTAGAAAGTATTTTCTCAGAGCAATGGGACCTTAGCGTAGGGTAGGAATCGGAGTTGCCGTTCTTTGGTAATGTGTTTCTATTAGTAATTTAGTTTATGAACATTATGTTCTCCAAGAAAATTTTCTGACCTAAGCCCCAAGTTATGCCATAGCAGTCTATACTCTTTATAGCGCCCCCTCCACCTTTGTAATTAAATAGTAATTTCATGATTGTTTAGGGTCTGACTTCCTTGCCAAATTGTTTTCCCAATGAAAATAACAGCCAGGTTCATTTAAATCATAATAGTATCCATCAGGGGTTCTTGCCTATAGCAATGCATTCTTTCTGAATGACTTATTCCAGTCACTCACTTATTCGTCCATTAATAACTTCAGGAACCCTAGGAAGTGCACTCCACTAGGAAAACAAACATGAATAGAGTTTCTGCATTCAAAGAATTCACAGCTAGGTGAAGAAAGTTCTTTATTGTCAGGTAAAAGCTCCTGGTGGGAACCCAGGGGATCTCTCTAGGAAATAAAGTCAAGGTCTTTCCACAAAATAGGCTTGCAGACACTTCCAGTGTCATGAGAAAGATTATAAGTGCATTGCTAGCTAGTGGGAGCTCATGGATTTGGGACTGACAGCTGGGGAGCCTGCTTGGGACCTAACTAGGTACTCTGAATGTTGGTGACAGTTGTGTGGCTTGGTCTGTTTGTGGAACCTCTGGCAGTGGGACCAGGATCTATCCCTGGTGCATGAACTGGCTTTTTAGAGCCCATTTCCTATGGTGGGATACCATACTCAGCCTTGATGCAGAGGGGAGGAGGGGCTTGGTCTTGCCTCAACTCGACATACTGGGCTCAGTTGACACCCCATGGGTGGGCTTACCATCTCTAAGGAGCAGTTGGGAGTGGGGAGACAGGTGGGGAAGAGGGGAGGGAGGGGGAACTGTGGTTGATATGTAAAATGAATTTTTAAAAGCATATTGCTATCATCTCCCGTAGACTGGGAATATTATGCGCATTTATTACTTTCTGTGTCACTGTGATTAAATGCACCTGACAGAAAAGCCTGAGGTATGCATTGTTTTATGGCTACAAAGAGTGACGGATCTTCATCGCAGGTGATGAAGCAGAAGATCCTGGTGCATCATGGGAGTGTGAAGTGGTGGGTCTTCTCCTTGTGGGGATCGTGATGCAAAGAAATCTGATCCCAAACCAGAAGTGGGTGTGACTTTCAAATCTTAGTCCTGGTGACTCACTTCCTCCAATGGAACCCCCACATCTCTGAAGTTCTATAGTCTCCCCAAAACCTGCCACCAGCTGGGAAATGAGATGTTCAAAACATAGGCCTGTAAGGGAACATTTCAGTTTCAAACATAAGAGTGTCCATGGCAAAGCCGTGTCTTGGATAATAAACTGGGTGTTACTAGGGGAAGAGGCACCATTAGAGATTGAGACGACAGTGCTTGCCAAAGCTTGGATGTGTGACTTAGCTTGTTACTACAGAGAATGCCAAGTGTCTGTGAAGCCATGGGTGGGAGAGAGAAGCTGTGTGGTTATGGAGGTGGTGGTGCCGGCAGATTGGAGGACAGGGTGCTGGTCACTCCCAGGGAGGACTTTGTTTCATACCCTAGGAGCTATTTCAGGATTTTATTCAGGACCAGTAAGTAAGACTGGCTTTGCTGTTTAGACAGAGCCCTCTGGTGGTGCTGTGGGGAGACTATTGGAAAGGCTGGCTCATTGAGGAGGCTCTTATCTTTTCTTTCAGGGCCTGTACAAAGGTGGGCCAGGGAGTAAGGAGAGGATGGAGCTGGACTGATGGGCAGGCAGGGGGTCAGCAGGTCCGTCTGACTCCATGTGGAGTGAGGAAGAGATGGTAGGAATAAGCTCCAGAGTTGCCATAGGTAACTGGTAACCCTCACACCAGCCTCTTGGATATTATTATTAGTTCAATTGACAAAATAAAGTTCTCAGGGGTAATCCCCACACACCAAAATGATGGAAACTTTGTAAATGAAGAAAGAGCAGTTGCTGTAGGGCCTCACAATCTGGAAGGATGAAGGATGGCAACAAGAAAATCTAGCTTGCTTTGTAATCATCAATACTGTGAGCTCTGTGCAGCCATACAAGGCAGCTTTTAGATTTTCCTTCTGCAAATAAGAATGTGGGCTGCATTGGGTTGTTAGGTTGTTCACACAGTGTGGGCCAAACAGATTGCTCACTGTCTCCCAAAGACTTCTGGGAAACTGAAGACCTGGCAGCAAAGGGGGAAATTCAGTTATGGACTTCCTACTTGTATGCCCTTGGTATTGAGAGGATTATCAATGAACACGAAGTCAGAGATAGGGTAGACAGGGTTTCTCTATGTAGCCCTGGTTGTCCTGGAACCCACTCTGTAGGCAAGGCTGGCCTTGAACCCAGAGATCTGCCTGCTTCTGCCTCCTGAGTGCTGGGTTTAAAGGCATATACCACTGCTTTAAACCCAGAGATCTGCTCAGTTGACTTTTTAAATTTTTTGCAACAGTCATAACATCGTGGTGTGGCTTGGTACAATGGTGCATGTCTATAATCTCAGCACTCTGGAGGCTGGAACATTTTGAGTTCATGGGTAGCCTGGGTGCCTATTAAGTCTGAGGTCAGCCTGGGCTAAATAGTGAAAAGTTGTTTCAAAAAAACGGAATGAAGAGCTTTGGTAGTGGCATGCACCAGTAAGTCCTGTACTTAAGAGGCCAAGAGAAGAAGGTTAGGATTCCTGTGATGTGGGATTCCCCTCTGTATGCTGTGAATATGATTGGTATTCACAAAGAAACTGCTTTGGACCTATAGCAGGGCAGAACTTAGGTAGGCGGGAAAAACTAAACTGAATGCTGGGAGGAAGGAGGCGGAGTCAGAGAGAAGCCATGTAGCCCTACTGGAGCAGGACAGAACTTTACCCAGTAAGCCACAGCCACATGGCTATACAAAGATTACTAGAAATGGGTTAAATTCAGATGTAAGAGTTTGCCAATAAGAAGGTAGAGCTAATGGGCCAAGCAGCGATTTAATTAATACAGTTTCTGTGTGGTTATTNCTATAGCAGGGCAGAACTTAGGTAGGCGGGAAAAACTAAACTGAATGCTGGGAGGAAGGAGGCGGAGTCAGAGAGAAGCCATGTAGCCCTACTGGAGCAGGACAGAACTTTACCCAGTAAGCCACAGCCACATGGCTATACAAAGATTACTAGAAATGGGTTAAATTCAGATGTAAGAGTTTGCCAATAAGAAGGTAGAGCTAATGGGCCAAGCAGCGATTTAATTAATACAGTTTCTGTGTGGTTATTTTGGGGCTAAGTGGCCAGGAATCAACAAGCGGCCTCCTCCTTACTACATTCCTGGCCTTCCTTAGTTACAGAGTAAATTTGAGGCTAGCCTGGACTACATGAGACCCAACCTCACCACCACTACCCCAGACACATAGAAACAAAACAAAACTTTTCATTTGGGATCTCAGGCTTTATATACCTTCCTTTGTTGTAAGAAATACCCACAAAAGCAAAACCCACTCACAATTAACTGTACCCCCAAACTTCATATACCAGGGTGAGAGGCTTTCAATCAGAAACATATTTGTAATACTTCTACTGGAACACATTCACACACCATACAACTTTCGTGTTTAAAATGTATGCTTTCCATGCATTCTTACTTTGAAAATTATTTTTTTGCAATGAAATTATATTTACTTTGTAACTGGAAAAATAATATAAAAAATGTTCTAAAAATTGTAGAACAGACCTTCTCTATAGGGATTTCCTCTTTTGATTATTAGGGCCCAGAAGGAATACATCCTATGTGGGTTTAAATGAAACAAAAGTATAGAATATGATGAAAATCATACCGGGAAAGTGACATGTGCGCTCAGATGGAGTGTGCATTCCCGTGGTGGCTTTCTTCATTGTCCTGCTGCACAGGGAGACCCAGTTTAATTTACAGGCCCTGACTTCATATACCAGGGGACTAGGGCAAAGCTTCCTCACTCGGTATTCCTTTCAGCAGAAGGCTGACAGGTTGTGATGGGGGAGTCCTTCCAAGGGGTGGTAATGACTTTCTCCTTAGAGGGAAAAATAAATAATAACCTTGGGGGTTTAAACTGACAGACGTGTTGATGGAAAAGCTCAGCCTGTCTGTGTGCACAGGGGAGAAAGTGGAAGGTCTGGAGGATGTCACCCCATGTCACATGTAGTGATCTTTATGGCGGGTGGCACAACTCTAAAGCCACATGCGTTGTTAAAATAGCTCTGCATGGGAAAACGTCACCCCAGATTTGGCTATGAAGTGGACAAAACCGTTGGGAAAAGATTGAACTCCACTTTGAATCAGATGCCAGATGCCAAGAATATGATCACTGTTTTGGGTGATTTGATCAATTAACTTTTTCCTTTCCAAGATCACTTTTGGGCAAATTGTGCAAAAGGGGCTTTAAATTGGTCCTCACAAACCTTCACATCACATAGGAATTAATTCTGCTTTTGAACCAGAGTTTCCCTTTGTAGCTCAGGTGGACCTCCAGCTCATGATCCTGCTGTCTCAACCTTCCCAGTGAAGGGATCACAGGTATGCACTCAATATTCCTGGCCGACACTACTAGTTCTTAAATGTAGCTATTATATTTTGACTTCCGGAGTCAAAAGTGTGCAGGCCTCTCCAGTAAATGTTTGCATATGGCTTTAAAGCTCGCTAGAACCCAGCCTATCAGCCTTCTTCCCTAATCGTTTTGGTCACACAAAGACCTGTTTTTGTTTCTGAATTTTGGGTTATGGGGTTGAATTTCTTACTGTATTTGCTTTTAATATATTATAATAGATGCTGTGAAGATACCTTTGCAGTCTTTCTCCTCCCTTATAAGGAGCACTATTTAGCATCATGTGCCCTTTGGGAGGACTCTTGAAGAGGGAATATACTCTGACCAACTTGCTACACAACTACCACGTCTGTTTCTCACAGACTACATGAGCTCAGGATATGGCCCAGTTCACTTTCCTGCAAGCATGAGTCTCTAGATTCAGTCTCCAGTACTACACACATACACACA
This sequence comes from Ellobius talpinus, assembly GCA_001685095.1. Classification (NCBI taxonomy): domain Eukaryota; kingdom Metazoa; phylum Chordata; class Mammalia; order Rodentia; family Cricetidae; genus Ellobius; species Ellobius talpinus. The sequence continues at coordinate 10,192 of LOJH01019772.1, read as the reverse complement.
AAGAAATTACTCCATGTAAGTAAAAAAAAACCAAACAAACACATTGTTTTGTGGTTACTAGGAAACTCAGAGTAACATATGCACCTCTTTAGTGCTGACTAGAATTGGCTATTTTCCTCAGGGCTGGTCTTCCATTGAGCTATATCTTCAGCATTAAAAATATTCTTAAGCCATGACTTTATTTGCATCAGATTTTCTTATGGTCTTGCTTTATGGTCCTGACCTTTGGGAAGAAGGGGCAATTGAGGCTGGTTAATTTTTTTTACTGGTCTTTTTATAGTATTGGAGACTGAACCAAGGCCCTTTCACATGATGTACTACTGATCGGCCTCTCAATTTTAAAATTTTTTATTTATTGTGTGCATGATGTGTATGGGGTGCTTGTGCCGTGGTGCACTTGTGGGGGTCAGAGGACAACCTTATGGAGTTGGTTCTCTCCACCAATCTTTGTGGGGGTTCTGGGATGGAAGCTAGGTTATCAGGTTTCTACAACAGACACCTTTACCATCTGAGGCAACTTGATGCCCCTCCACCCATCTTCCACCTTTTAATTTTTGTACAGTCCATGTTTTACTAAATTGCTCAGGCTATTCTTGGATTCATTCTGTAATCAGGGTAAGTTTTGGAGTCTCAAACCTCAAGCCTCAGCTTCCCAGAGACTATAGGAATTATAGACTTTTATCACCAAGTCTTGGCCATTTTTGCCTTTTAAAATAATTAATTCCATGTCCCACATAGAGGGACAATACTCATCCTAGAAGACATAGGCTAACAAGTAAAAACCCAGTGCTGCTGTGAGATATCTCCCCTAAAGTTGTTGGTCAAGGGGAGCCCAGAGACCCTCAAGACAATTCAGGCTGTTGCCATCCTTCTTGGCTATCTATCAGAAGGTGACAGTATGACCATACTGCTGAAGACAGCACACTCTTTGGCCATAGGACTTGAAGAAATCAAGTCGGTACTGGCCAGGAACCTTTTTCCCTGTTGGTTAGTTGTCATGGGATGAAATGGTGCTATGTAGGATGATTCAAGAGTACACTCATCAGTAGTCTTGATATGAACCTAGAAAGCTGTAATAAGGACTGTCCTGGCAAGAACATGGGTTTAATAGTGGCATCAGTGTTATGGGGTAACCAACAGCCATCTCATATGATTTGAGGCCTCCTCCCCTGGAGAAAATGCCAAACTGGCACTGTAAATCTTGTGGTTAGGAAGCTCATAGACTCTAGAGCCGAACTCATTACTTTTATTTTGCTACATGGACATAGCATCAAAAATGCATGCTGAGTGCATATCCTTATACCGATAGATTAGAGGAGGGGGGAGAATGATTGTAAGGCCAGAGGTCCAGGAAGACAGGGCAAAACAGTGTCCTCTGGACATTCCAGGACCGCTGCATTCACAGTAGCTGTGGTCGCCTGCACCAGACTTTCATAAGACTAACACAGCCAGCATTCTAGCACGGTTGGGGAGGACACATGACTGTCCCCCCAGCTGAGGAACTATTGACAGTTGCCAGGGAAGGGAGAGTTAATTTTCTTTAGAGATGTGATCCTTGGTAGTTTGAGCATGCTCCAGAGGATGATCCTACACCACCCGTATATGAACAGCATAAACAGGACGCATGGAATATACGTGGAATATATGATATTGTCACGCCATCTCCTGCGGAGTCTGCGTGGTCTCTCACGTAAGATGTGCCACAAGCTTCAAGAAAGCATGCCCACAGAGAAGGTGTGTGTGGGTGCTGTGCTTCCTGCATTGGAACCCTTGCACTCTTGGCTCTACCTGCTTACGTTTTAGGGAATACAGTCTGGTTTCTTCTGGAAGAGAAGATAGTGTGTTTAAGTTTCCAGTCTACTGATGAGCCATTGCCATATACAGGAGGATATGATGCTAATGGAGGAAGATGGGTTAACATTCAAGGGAAAAAGGTTTCCAGGTTTAATCTGGTGCTTAGTAAATAAAGACCAAAGGCAAACTTAATAAACAGTTAAGACAGATTCAGCAAAGATGGGCTAAGGATAAAAGAGAGAGATAAATGCCTGTAATGTCTTGAGACTGGTTTTGGAGAAGGGTTGAAAAGGAGTTAGAAATGTGGAGAAGGAGAAGGAAAGAAGTTCTTCTGCATAGATTGCAGAAACATAAAATGACTGTAGACTGTGTGACTGTTAGCCACAACTGCTTACCCTTAGCTCAAAATGCCATGAACTCATAGCCAAGATTTATATTGAAACTAATGCCAGGCCATGTCTAGCATGATCAACCGCAGACTCACACTGGGGACATCTGTCTGATGAAAATCTATCCTCATGTATCTTGCATTCTAAGAATAATCTGTACCTCATGAAAAAAACAATACACACTGTTAAGCAATCTTTTCTGTATAAGGGATGAGCCTCATGCCTAGTAAAGATGCATTCATATGCAATTCCTTTGAGTCTCGTGTCTGTCATTTTCCGACTCCTTACCCACCTATTCCTGAGACCCTGTCCCATAGGTCCCAGTGCCCTGGCTGAGCTGGTCTGTCGCATGATATAAATTACATAAATATTTTATGGAAATGTATATATGCATATATATTTATGGAGTTAGGGAGGGAACATTGGATGGTCTTTAGGAGGAGTTGGAGGGGGGAACATCAGGAGTGAATGACCAATGTTGTGTGCATATATGAAATTCTGAAAAGAACAACCATATATATCTCAATCCTGGTGTGTTGGGGTATGCTTGAGACCCCAGGACTTACCAGGCTTGGGCAAGACTACCGTGCGTTTGAGGCCAGCCTGGACTACGTGACAAGACCCTGTCTCAATAAGAACACAATAAAACACAACACTTGAAAACCAACGCATGTATTCTTCAGCCATTTCAAATACTGTTTCGGTTTAGGTGAAAGAAAAATGAAAACCTTAAAATTCACATTCAACTTTCATAAAGTAATTTTCATTCCTGATTTCACATCAGCACACAGATCCAGCTTTCCCATGCCTTCATTCCCCACTGACTGCGTTGATACAACTGGTGTAAATAATTGAACTCACTAGTGTTTTATGTGAATTAGTCCTGTTACCCCAGGTTGTATAATTTTTTTTAACCACATGACTGTAGCTTATATTTTCTGAATCTAGTTAACTAATACTCTGTCAAGAAACGTTTTTGTAAGTCTCTGGCCTCCATTTTTGGAGGCCTCGTCCCTGTGCTTGCTAAGCCTTGACTCCTCCCTAGAGGAGAGTCAAGACAGCCCACCAAAATCTTGATCACTCCCCAGTCTCTTTAAACTGCTTCCCCCAAGTTCCCATGTGGTGCCGGTGGTGCATTCTCGGCTTCCTGGTTCCTCTTTGGGGCCATCCGAGAGCTCAGGAATCCCATTAAACCTGGATATTTTTAAATTTGGTTTGTTGTGATTTGGCTTGATTGGGATTTTTGCGTTGGCAGAGAGCTCACATTAGGAAAATTCCCAACAGTTTCCCTTTACACTAGAATGTTAACAAATGATTACATTATTTATTTATTATATTTATTTTGGAGGTGTGGGGGTTGAGATAGGGCTTCCCTGTGCCCTGGCTGTCGTGGAACTCCCTCTGTGCACCAAGCTGGCCTTGAACTCAGAGATTCCCTTGACTCTGCCTCCCTAATGCTGGGATTAATGGTGTGTACACAATGCCCCAACTGCTTTTTTTGTTTGTTTGTTTTTAGTTATCAAGACAGGGTTTCTCTGTGTAGCTCTGGTTGCCCTGTAACTTGCTTTGAAGATCAGGTTGGCCTCAAACTCACAGGAGACCTACCTGCCTCTGCTTTTGGAAGTGCTGGGTGTACCACCACCGCCTGCTGCCTTTTTGTTTTTGTTTTGTTTTGTTTTTTTGTTTTTTTCAAGACAGGGTTTCTCTGTAGCTTTGGAGCCTGACCTGGAACTAGCTCTTGTAGACCAGGTTGGCCTCAAACTCACAGAGATCCAAAAGCATTCGGAACATCTTATTTAGGAGTACAGAAGCCCAATATGGTCAATAATGATCTAAGCTTGCTCTCTGATCTTCAGACTATTTAGATCATTCAGTTAAAGTGTGGTGGTCCATTCCTGTACTCCCAGTACACTGGAGGCTGATGAAGGAGGATCACTGGGAGTCTGAGGCCAGCCTGGGTTATACAGTGAGTGCTAGCCCAGCCTAGGTAACACAGCAGGTTCTGTCTCAAAAACAAGAGCACACACATTTAACGAACCCCTCTACACGGTGTTCTTTCTTTGTTGTTTTCTTTGAGACAGGTTTTTCACTTTGTAGGCCAGACTGGCCTTGAACTCTGCCTCAACCTTCTGAGTGTTGGGAGTACAGGCCTACAGCACCACATCCTGCTAGTGTTCTTCGACAGGACATCCACCCTCATAATAACAATGTTGCAGTGCAAGGCTAACGTCTGTAATAACTTGAGGAACGTTCATATTTCTCCAACAAGTTTTGTCTGCATCAAAGAACGTGGGTGACTCAGGACTGGTCCATACCCAAAAGGACATAATGTGGCTGCTAACTACGGCGTGGAAAGTTCACGGTTTTGGCAACCCTAGTATCTCTGAGCAAATGACCTTTGGCCCCTGAACCATAGTGCCAACTGACTATCCCAGCATGGGAAGAGGCAGTCAGCAACAAAATCGCTGCAAAGCTCACAGGCACAGGCGCGGGCCTCTTAAGAGAGGACTACAAAACCCAACATGCACTGCAACACCGACGAGTCCTTGCGGGCTGACGTCTAACTCTTTGCGCCTCATTCTGTGGCTAGGGTAGGCTTTCAGAAGGTAGTGTTCGCTCACTTTTCCCTCCGATAGCTGTGTCTTTTCTTAGACGTTCTGTCCGGGGTCCAAGATGGACAAAGTCTGTGCGGTTTTCGGAGGCTCCCGGGGGATCGGCAGGGCTGTAGCCCAGCTAATGGCACAGAAGGGCTACCGTCTGGCGATCGTCGCCAGAAACCTGGAAGTGGCCAAAGCCGCCGCCGGCGAGCTCGGCGGTAGGTACCTGAAGAAGTGCTCCCTCCGCGCAGCCGCGGTGCCAGCCGTCGATCCTGAGTCCATGAGCTCCCGGTCACTGGCCCTGTAGATCAGTCTCGTGACCCATGACCAAGTCCTCAGTGGGGCTCTCGCCCACCCCAGGCAGATCTCGAGGACCCCTGAGAAGTAGCTATCTCCCCATGGCCAGTACGGACATTTGACAGCCGCCTTGCTCGGACCTCCGGTAGGAGAGAACCGTCCTTGGTGAAGTCAGGAAGGTCAGGCTGCTGGGTAGAGACGGCTGGATTGCATTTTCCAGAGAGCTCTTCTTGCCCTACACGAAGGCACACAACAGTATTTCAAAGAGAAACCTGACTAGCAGCCCGTCGATAGATCAGGGTTGCTTTCCCAAGTTGACCAAACACTTTAATAAGTTATTAATTTGTTTCACCAGATCCTTTTAATTGCATTCCAATTCCAGCCCCTCCTATTATTAATAGCGGATTAGCCATTGAATTGCGAGTTCAAGTCTCGATGATTGTGAGAAGACAACATGGAAGACAGTATTGTTAGTAGATTGGAGAAAAATACATGTCCCTATCAGGAAAGCATTGGGTATTACAGATCCGAAGGTGTAGTCGGTGCTTACTATATTTATGTACTTACATGCAAACAGTGTTGATAATGTAACTCAGACTGGCTTTGAACTTGTGAATCTTGTGCCTCAATTGCCCCATTGTTGAGATGACCTTACTTTACTGTGACATCTTTAGTACAAAGCACACTTTGACCCTGCTGTGTGATGTCTACCTCCAGGCTTCCCTGCTTCCTCTGACACTGGGTCTCACTGTGCAGCCTGGGCTTCCCTTGGATCCAGATCCGGCCTCTGCCTCCTCAGTGCAGGGAACACAGGGGGGCACCATGTGCTAGCTGTTCATCCTGGGTGTGAACACAAGCTTCAGCACCCAGTCAGCCCTGCTTCCAGTTTGCTAGACAACTGTTACTCCATGTGCTTCCTTTGGGATCCCCTCCATGCATCTTGGCTACCCAGGAAGGTATACCTACATAAACTAAGGAGCATGTGTGTTACCATGGTAACCTGTTAAATAGACAATACTTTTCCTTGGAAGTACAATTGCTTGTGTATGGTAATAGGGGTCAGACTCAGAGCACTGCTGAGCCGCCTCTCCTACCAAGGCTGGCCATGAACTTACAGCTGCAATCTCCTGTCTCAGTGCTGGGACTGCAGGCATGCCCAGATTTTATTGCAGGTTTTAAAATTACATGTCTTTTATTTAGGTGGGTGTGGGTGGGTATGTATATGCTATGGCGCATGTGGGGAAGGCAGAGGACAGCCTGCTCTCTCCTTCCACCATGAGTTCACTTAGCAGGCTTAGTGGAAATTACCCTTACCTAGTGAACTTGCTGACCCCAGTGATTTTTACTTTTAAACATTCCAAGCTTACTTCTTCTGAAGGATTTGAGGTCTCCCTTACCCAGGATAGCCTTCAACTTGTGAATCCAGCAAGTCGCGGCACCGTGGATAGCCTGGTACTCCTGTGCTCGGCAAGAAAACTCCAAAGTTCCAGTTAGTTTTCTGGGATAGTTTATTTCACGTGCCCACAGTAATCCTAGCATTTGTCAGGCTGAATTCTGAGGCTTGCCGAGGCAGTACAGTAAGACCTTGTCTCAGAGTAAAAACAAACACAAGAAGAAGGAAGAAATAAAACTTCATTATTTCTTCTACACCTCTGCCCACTATCTCCCTTTCCTTAGGTGGTCCATGGGCACAGGAACCCATGACATGCTTTCATCTCTAGGCTCAACACAGGCTCGCCTTATAGTCAATCATATTGCAAATAAGTTCGAAATTCAAGCGAAGAATTACAGGCAATTCTGATTTAACTTTGTTTCGTAGGAAACCACTTGGCATTTAGCTGTGATGTTGCTAAAGAGGAGAATGTTCAGCATACGTTTGAAGAGATGGAGAAACATTTGGGTCCAGTCAATTTCCTGGTAAATGCAGCTGGCATAAACAGGTTGGTCAAACATTTTTAAGGTAAATTTCTTATGTCTCTTTAAAATAAGATTTTTCTTACTAGGCCATGTCTTGGTTACTTTTCCACTGCTGTGACAAAATACCATGACCAAGGCAATGAAGTGTTACATTGAGGTATGGTTTCAGAGTGTTGGAGTCATGTTGACGGACTGAAGTCATGGTGGCAACAAGGCTGCAGACTCCTGTCTTGATCTGTGTATAGGAGGCAGAGGGGGGGGGTACAACGGGAATGGGCCAGCACTTAGCTAGAAAGCACAGCTTATACTATATTTTAAATCCGGATGGTAATTATGTTTTAACTTGATTTTTAAAAATGTCTTCTTTTGCTACTTTAAAATGTTGTGTATATGGGACTGTGCACATGGATGCAGTTGTCTGTGGAGGCCTGCAGTGGATGGTGAATACCCCGGAGCTGGAGTTTCAGGTGGTTGTGAGCTTCCTGATGTGGGTACTGGGAACTGAACTTGGCTCTATTGAAAGAGCAGTTGGAGCTCTTAACTCTGAGCCAGTTCTCCAGCCCCTAGATGTGAATGTTTTGTTCTATTTGTTCATGTTCTGCTGTTCCTTCTTATAGAGATAGTCTCCTAGTGAGAGCAAAAACTGAAGACATGATATCTCAGCTTCACACTAACCTCTTGGGCTCCATGCTGACATGCAAGGCGGCCATGAAGACGATGATTCAACAGGGTGGATCCATCGTTAATGTAGGTGAGTGCTCACCTTCGTGGGTTTCTAATTATGGCGAATAAACATCAGAGTACTTCATCCACTGATATACTTGATCAACAACGAAGTTTATCCTTTTGGTATCAATGGGAAAATTATTTAACTGATGAATGAATGAGACAAAACTCATAGATGTACATCTCCACAGGAGTCAGCTAGGCGTTAAATGATAACTTACCAAGTATTAAAAAGTGACGTATAGATTCAGTGTTCTAAGATGGTATGGCATGGGAGAGGCCACAGCTGCACATATCTAGAAGTCTTGCTGTATAGAAGTGGTGTACTAAATTTGTCAGCAGTTTCAGTTTTCAAGACAAATCAGGCATCCCATTTTCTTTCTTTCCTTTTTCTTTTTTTGTCAAACCTCTAATGATTGTAAGAGCCAAAGATCCACATGATATACTGTGTGATTGTGTTTCCTAGAAAAACCAGGATGCTACACACATGAAACCTCAACAATATGGCTGCCTAAACAAGACCTGGACAGTGATATATCAGTAGGTGTCTTACTTAGGGTTTCTGTTGCTGTGAAGAGACACCATGCACGTGACAACTCTTAAAAGGAAAACATTTAATTGAGGTGGCGACTTATATAGTTTTAGAGGTTCAGTATATTATGGTAGGGAGCCTGGCGGTGTGCAGGCAGACATGGTACTGGAGAAGGCATTGAGAATTCTTATGTCTTTGCTCATAGGCAACAGGAAGTGGTCTGTCTTATTGGGTGTGACTTTAGCATCTATGAGACCTTAAAGCCCACTTGCACAATGTCACACTTCTCCATCAAGGCCATACCTATTCTAACAAGTACACCCCTAATAGTGCCACCCCTTTGGGGACCATTTTCTTTCAAAGCACCACAGTAGACATTATTAAGACAAAAGGGGGAAAACTCAAGGGGTCCTGTCCTACCCCTAAAGAAAGAACTACAGGAAACTAAGGGCTGCTGAGAACAGAAGTAGCCTTTCCCAAGGGTGAATCCAGTACCAAGTGGTCAGGCCTGATACCTTTACATACAAGCAACACTAGAAAGACTCAGCAGGTTATTTTTATGCATATATATATATGTAACAATAATAATAAAGAGAAGAAGAGCCTTAATTTGAGAGACTGTGAGGGGCACCTGGGAGGGTTGGATGGAGGAGGAGGTAGAAATTTTATTTTTAAAAGTTGCAAAGAAATCCAACCTAATTTTTAAAATTAAAAAGAAAACTTGTAGACATGGAGGCTAAATAATAATTATTTACAGCAATTGCATGGATCACTGACCTCTCTGGTGTCAAGGTTTAAGGAACATTAACACTTGGCCTTTCAGTTTGCTGGAATCACAAGGAAGAGGCATTGTGGGTGTTCAGACATGAAGAGCAGAAAGTACAGAATGACATGGAATTTAATTTCGGTTTAGTACTTAAGATTTGCAGCAGACTGCTTTTTATTTTTAAGTGAGAAGCAATACCTTAAATGGCTGCAAAAGGGTCACAGTGCTTGTTAGAGCTCTCTCTTAGGAGGAACTGGTGACCTGTGGCCTCCTGACGTGGCCACTTCAGATTTTGGGTTCTTAAGAACTGCCACACTGGCCCAAGACTGTGCTTGGACATCACAGGGGAAATCTGTTAAAACACCTATATTTTAGATATGTTTCAGAAACCTAAATTCTCCGAATCTTAGAATGTTGCTAAGATTAAGTGGACATACTTATTCTATAGAAAAGTACCACAGGAAGGGCTGAACTTGTAGACTTGATATTTCAGAAGTTATTACTTGGACCAAATGAAACCAGAGTGTGGCCTAGGTGCTGGTGTGAAAGCTCCTTGTTGGACCTTTCTGCCATGCCTGGAACTTCACTTTTTTTCTGTTTTTCTTTCACATACCTCTTATCCTGTCCACCACTTTCCTTAACCTGATGGTTTTCTTTCTTCCTGTGCTGCTTAGTTTTCTTGCTCTCTCTACTGAGGAACCACATTTGGTGATGGGCCACGCGACAGATCAGTTGGTGCAGGACAGAGGGATGGCAGTGGTTCTGTAGATAACTTTTACTGTTTTTACTGTTCTTCTTCATGCTTAGGCACACATATACCTGTCATTGTTTGTGTTTCTGTGCATTCATGCTACATAGGCTTGTGTCTTGGGAACAGTGGGAGATGCCCCATAGTGCAGAAGAAGTGGGCCATCACATCACAGCTAGTGTCATTGTACTAGGAGATGCTCGCACCACTGTGAAACCACCCTGCAGTGGCAGTGGTACCTGGCAGAGGCCAGTTACTGTCATCAGGCAATGGCTGACTGTATAATACAAGTAAACATTTTAACGTTGGGCTTCTTGAGTATAAGAAAGAGTAGAGGATTCTCTTTTTCTAAAGTAATTTCTTTATATATATTATATATATTTATTATGTATACAATATTCTGTCTGTGTGTATGCCTGCAGGCCA
>LOJH01019771.1:12226-22962 GCA_001685095.1 Ellobius talpinus | reverse complement strand
ACTGACTGACTGACTGACTGACTGACTGACTGACTGACTGACTGACTGACTGGTAAGAAGAATGTATACAGTGGGTTTTCCAACCTACCCTCAACTTCTTCCTCCCAGAACTCTCCTCTGTCCAAGTTGGAGGTAGCATTTATTCTGATAGGCAGTGGAGTCTTCCCAGGGAAGCTGTTCTAACTCCTGACTACGCCCCATGTCAACTTCAGGTGGGGCCCTTGAGTATATTTCTTTTGCAAGCAAGATTATAGGTGCTATGTGAATAATTAAGGAACAAGAGGATGAGATGGATTTACAACTGCTCTCTTCCCTCAACCTCCTGTGGGCTGGGATTCTACGCAGGCTGTTAGATGCCTAAGAGTAGAATCTCTTGCTGGTATAATGGTGCATGTCTGTCAACCCATTCACTGGAGGCTGAGGCAGGAGGGTGAGTTCTGGTCTTACTGAGTGTGAGAATAGTCTGGGCAATATAGTAAGATCCTTTTTCTGAAAATAATTATTTTTTTCTCTTTGAGCACAGTTTAGACATGGATGTTATAAACATATTTTCTTACCTACCAAGTGAGATGGGCAGTTGGAGGACTTTTTGGTGAAGGACAAAGCAGTAAACATTTTAGTTTGACTTTATTTTATTTATGTTTTAATAAAGTGTGACTGTAGACTGAGACCCTGAGCTCCTGTCTCCTTCCACCTTATATTCCTCTCTAGTGCTGGAATTAAAGGCATGCACCACCACTACCTGGCCTCTGTGGCTAACTTGTGTGGCTGTTGGGATTAAAGGTGTCCTCCTCTGGCTGTCTTGGGCATTGCACACATGTGATGGGCATACATACTGGCAGACAAAACACTCATAAACGTAAAATAAAAATTAATCTTTTAGACATAGAAAAGCAGCTGGGATCCCAGTACTGTGGGGGCAGAGGCAGGAAGGTCTGTGAGTTTGAGGCCAGCCTGGTCTACATAGTGAGTTCCAGGACAGCCAGGGCTGTTACACAGAAAACCCTATCTCAAAATACCAAAAAAGTAGAAAAACAAAATACATTGAAATATAAAATATGTGTAAATTGATATAGATATTTTATATAAAAATTTGTAGATTAGCCAGGGTATGATGATGCAGGACTGTAATTCTAGCACTTCAGAGGTGAACGAGGACCAGCGAGTCATTGCCAGCCTCAGTTTCCTAATGGCTGTGAGGAGATCTGGGCTACCGAGACTCTTTTCAAAACTAAATAAATAAATACAAAAATAAATTATATAAAGCAAATTGTGGAGATTGTAGAACATAAGGCAATTAAAAGATGAAGATGTCACTGAGTTAATCAATTTTTAGGAAACAAACCAACAAAAATAATCCTTCATTCCAGAACATCTTTGGAATTACACTCCCTTCATCAACTCTCCAGGATTCTGTTTTCAACATGTGTATCAATTCCCGGCCTTTCATGCCACTGAACATAGCTTCCATCTGAGCAATTTTTACCCAAACTTCCCTTTGACTTTAGCTGACAGCAGGTCCATGTTCAGAGTCAAACATCCTTTGCCACTCCTCCTTCCTCAGTTCCTGAGCGCACAGCACCGTGGACTGTGGCTTCACACATCAGGCTTTTCCCTTCCCACCCTCCATCTTCCTTTAGCCTCCATAGAAAGGCCTTTTGTCTCTGTTCCTATAGGTTCTTTCTCCTGCCCCTAAATCTGAGCATTCCAGAAAAGTTTTTTGGTCATGTAGAAATGGGCTTAGCAGGTCTAAAACTTTGGCCTCAAACTCATAGAAATCAGTCTATTTAGTCCCAAGTGCCGGGACTAAAAGCATGCACCACAAGTCCTGGCCTCAGAGAGATTTATTTTGTTTTGTTTTAATTAATATGAGTAGATATGTCCCTAAGTCTCAATGCTCTAATTTAGACAAAAGTATTAAAATTAGTACTTTCCTGTTATGAAAATTAAACTAATTACACAAAATTACACACAATAATACTCAATAAATATTAGCCATTGTTACTGTTATTATTGCTGTTGTCGCTATTTTTTTAAAGTCACCTAGGCTGACACTGATGGGCTCGTCACTGTTGTGAACTGACGCTTCCGTTAGTTCTACAAAATACGAACGTACATGTGGGAATGTGCAGTGATCTTGGTCTTGTCTGTGAGTTAGGCAGTTGGAGAAGGAATAGCTTTGATCTGTTTCGCTCCCTTCTCCTCCCTATCCCCCAGGTCCTTGGTGGCTTAACTAAACTGGACTCTGGAACATCCTTACCCCGGGCCGTCCTTCCGGCTGTGTTCCTCTGTCGCTTCAGTCTTTTTGCTTTGCTCAGGATTTCCTCTTTCCTATAAACACAGGTAAAGGTAAGATCAGCCACGCAGCCCTGTCAGAGAGGCAACAGACCAAGAAAGCCGCTAAAGCTACCCACGGCCCACAATGTGAATTACCATGAGTTCCAGCCCTGGGTTCTCGATGCCATTCTCCATGATGGTCTGGGAAACAGATCCTCGTCCTCCTGCTTTCTCCATCTCCCGCTAGCCTCAGCTGGAACACAAACTCAGGGCTAATTTCTGGCAAATTTTTCGTTCTGTCTAGTGGGGCGAGGGAGAATTTTTAAGGCCAGATCCTCTCAGAAAACACAAGAGTAAAATTCTTTTAAAAAGTCAGCTGCTTCCATTAAGAATAAGGACTGGAAAGATTGGGAAGACAGACTAATATAATAAATTATGAAAGGTAGAATTTGATTTCTTGTTATAAATGGTTATGGAAGAAGGGGCAAGAAGACAGAAGAGCTATTAAGGGCAGGAAGAACTGGAATGAATTGGTGAGCCTCCCGGGGTCCCAGGACCTGGGTTGAAATATAACCCATTTAGTTACTCAATTTGAGATCCATTTAGTAATGCTCTTTATCTTTTTCCTGGAGCAGGCCCCACTGAGCTAGGAAAGAGAAGGAAAATGACAGCTGATGAAGCCCTATGGGCCAAGGATTTCTGGGAAAAGAAGAGAGATAAGCAGACTGCATCAGGTAGGGTTCTCTAAGGAATAGAACTGATAGAATGTATATATAGAAGAGAAGGTTTTCTAGAGTAACTTACAATGTGCTGTGTGGATCTGCACAGTCCAGTCCAGTCTGACAATGGCTAGAACCTGGGAGCGGCTCAAGCTATGGAGCCAGGTAACTCGGCAGTTCCAAATCTGGTGCCTGGAGAGTCCTGCAGAGCTACTGGTCTCCAGTTCACATGGGATGCTGGAGACGCTGGACCCTGGTGTCAGTGGAGAAGGACAGCAGTCATAGAGACCGGGGCTCTCCCCAGCAGAAAGCGAAGGCAGGCAAGCAAACAGCACTTTTCTCCTCAGACTTCCTTCTCTTTAGGAGATTACCACCGGCAAGTGCCGCCCACTCTAGGGGAGGGGATTCTTGGAAGTGTGCTTCTCAGTTGGGTGTAGCCCAAATTCTAATTGGTCTTAATAAATAAAACTTAAAGTCCAATAGTGGTGGATGAAAGCTGAAGGATCAGAGAAGCCGTGTAGCCAGTCACTAGAGAGACATTTTGCCCCTACCAATGTTCAGACTGAAGGAGCCATCCTGTCCTCAGACGACATCCTGGGACTGCTCTGAGCTCCTGTCTCCTCCCACCGTATACCCCTCTCTTCACCCAGCCATATCACTCCTGTCTCCACCTCCCTAGTGCTGGCATTAAAGGCATGGGATTCTAAATGCTGGGATCACCTTTGTGTGGGCTCTGTTTCTCTTTCAGACTGGATCAATCTCATGTAGCCCAGGGTGACCTTGAACTAACAGAGACCCCTCTGTCACTGTTTCCTGAGTCCAGGGATTAAAGGTGTGTGCTGCCACTCCCTGGCCTCTAGTGGCTTAACTCTGCACTCTGATCTTCAGACAAGCTCTATTTGTTAAAACACAAATAAAATATCACTACCGTTGGGTCAATCAAACCATCCCTTTGGCCGTGCATTTTCAGATGAGTACAAGGTCCTAATTCTGCCTAAAATGATATAGTTATCTCATGTACCACTGAAAATGTGCCATTCTTCCCTCAGAATAAGTGGCAAGATGCCTTTAGGAATGCATGGTCTTTTAGTATCCTACAGCTTAACTAGGGCAATATAAATTTAATTACATTTAATTACTGATATTATCTCAGTCATTACATTACAGGGTAAAGGAACAGAAAGGGAAAAACCCACAAATGTTTGCTTAATTTATGTGCCTATATATTTAAACATATTCTTAACAAAATTAGGATAGGAAACACTCGTGGCAATAACAATCCCCATTTCTGTAGCAGGCTCCTACCTTCCTTACCTGGGGTTTATAACTGTCTTCCACAACCCATTCGGTAGTCCCTCTACCTTCAGCCAGCACCTCAGCCAGTCTTGGTTCTTCACCTGGAGGAGGGACCCATACACTCTTGAAAGGCCTGGGTTGACAGAGTTGACTGATTGGTTCCTTCCTGGGTTGAGTTGTTGTAGCTTCCTATTGACGTTAATCTCAAGGCTCATCTTTTGCATTTGATACGCTCTTCTTTACCTCTGCCACAGAGAAACAGTCCAATTTCCCTTTGGTCTGGGTCAATTGCCCCTCCTGTCTGTATTGTTCCTTCTTTTCAGCCTGTTGACTGAAGGGCGTCAGGAACTCGAAGTGGCTAGGGAGAAGTCTTAGCTTCCAGCTCAGTGGGATTTCTCCTGAGCCTCCTGGACACTCCCTCTTCTGGAAACAAGACTCCTAGGCCAGCAGAACCCAAGCTAGAGGGAATAAGAAGCAAATGTTTGGTTGGTAGCTCACCGGGGATGAGGTGTCCTTTCCATCTCCACACTTCCATCCTGGACCAATGAACCCTGAGGGACAGGAGAAACGGTATACTGGGCACTGAATTGAGCATATTTAAACCTGCAGGAGAACCTCAGCATTCCAGGCTGCTGCCACCTAGCTGGCTATACAACTGTGTCTTTTCTGGGGGGAACTGGGGATAAGTTCTTACTAGCCTATACTAATTACATATAATGATGGAAGTCATTACGACATTTTCATACATGTGCATAATGTATTTCAATCATATTCAGCCCTCTTCTCCTCCCCAGCCCCCCTCCTCTTCCACTAATACTCTTTCTCTTCCAAACTAGGCCCGCTCCTACTTCCAGGTCTCAGTTTTTCCTTCTGTGACCCAGTGAATTTCACAAGGGCTTCTTTACAGGATTATGGGCACCTTACCAGTGACTATACCTGAAGAAAACGTGTTTTCTTTCCCTAGCAACCACTAGCTGCCGTAAATAAAAGGTTCAGGCAAGGGTGGGACTCCTCAAGTCTCTCTCCTTCCCTCGTGTTGAGCGGACAAGCCTAATGTCACGCATATCTTGTCTCTGCAATCCTCGCTGCCGTGAGTCCAAAAAGTGTTTGTAATGACCGTTGAGTCATATCATGCCCAGAAGTCATCACTCCACATCCTCTCTGCCTCCCTTCCTCCAGCGCTTAGGCTTTTTTCCGCCCTCTTTTCTGTGATAGTCACTGAGTCTTGTATGTGGCTACATTGATGTCTCATTTATTCAAAGTACTTTGATCGGTTGTATTTCTTCAGTCACCACTGATCTCTGAAAATCCACTGAACAAAACTGATAACTACCATCTTACGGAAACAAACAGTTCTTTAAAGCTGCTTCTGCTTAGAATGGCAGTTTGATGGGAACATCATGTCTATTGAGCAGCAGGACTTCCCCACTGGGAAACACAGCTTCCCTAACCACAGGCTTTTGAACGTGAATTCCTTCCTGTCGGTTAACAACAAATCCTATCAGACGGCTGTTGGCTCTCCCCTACCGCTATTGTACTAGTCTGTATTGTTGCACACAGTGTCCACAGCTAAGACCGTGGATAACAATCTCCCCCCGCCCCTGCATTCTGTGCAGCACCTTCTGCACTATGAGACAGTCAGAAAGGAAGAAATTTTTTTAGCCACATTCTAGCTTGATTTTCTATGTCTTATGGTCAAGGAATGGGGCTTCTTCATCAATCTGGTCTCACTATCTAGTACTGGTGAGCAAACAAGAGCCCTGGCATGTTTGTGCCCCTCCCACGGGACTCACTGAGAAACAACCCACAGGGAGGTATCGCATCCCTGACACAGGCTTTTGTTAAGTAACTCATGACTTCTGGGATCAGCATTTTCTACCTACATAAGTTACCTCCATTCAAACTATTAAGTTTATTTTTGTTGGCTTATCAAGCGTCGTGTTTTCTTGTGGTGTTTTCTTTATTTCTGGCTGACTCCTTTTCCCGTGTCCTGCCACAGCTCCTTATGCTTCTCTACGCCCAGCTTTTCCCTTTCCATTTTCATATCACACACATTCTGCTTCCACTGAAGACGCCTTTTCCCCCTTTGCATGGAATCATTTCTAGTTTCCTGGGATTTACATAATTACTCTCATAAATGCAATGCATACACACACATGCACACATACACACACACATATATGAAGGGTTCTTCAGAGACCATTTATGTTTTGAATCCGTGTTCAGGGTTTGGTACTGTTTCTTCTATAGCCAAGATTCAAAGATCCAGGGATCAAGACGTGGAAATGGGAACAGTGCGTCTCATCGTTATCCCCAGTGAGCCATCAGCCAGATTTTGTTTCTTGTTCCTGGGAGTTATGCTCTGCTGGCCTAGAAGTCTAAGCTCCAAAAGGGGGCATGTTTCTCCCAGGAGGAACAGTAGACACCCCGTGAACTGAAAGTTAAGTCTCCTCACTAGCCACTTGGGGTTCCTGATGGTCTTGAGTCAGTGGGCTAAGAAAGTAACAGCAGTGTTAGGAGGAGCCATTGGCCCAGACTGATAAAGGCTAATTGGATTCCTTCTCCACAGTGGAGGCAAGGAAGATTATGTCTGCAGTGCAGGAGGGCCTTTAGCAGGTCTGTGATTAAAGTCAGCGGGAAGCTACAACCCAGTAAGACAGGATGATAAATGGCCCAGATCTTTGAAACCTTAAGGTATAGATCGCTCCTCCAGGTAAAAAGCAACAACTGGCTAGGTTATGGTTGCAGTGCTTGCTGAGGACGGAGGGACTATGGAATGGATGGCAGAGGGAGGTAGTTACACACACCAGCTGACCACGTGGCCACTTTCAGAAATGATTGTAATTTTCATGAGTGCTTCTGTCCCATTTAAAAGGGCATGTTTGTGCATCTGCACACTTATATTTGTATTTTCTTCCCTCTATTTCTTTTCTGTCTAGATTTTATCACATTGTATTCATTCTTGTGTGTGTGTGTCTGTCTGTCTGTCTGACTGTCTGTCTGTCTCTGTGTGTGTTCACGTATCACAGAGCACAAGTTGAGGCCAGAGGATAACCTGAAGGAATTCCATGTGGGTCCTAGTGTTTGAACTCAGGTCATCTGTCTTGGTGGCAAGTGCCTTTACCCACTAAATCATTTTTTTCAGCCCTCATCTGCTTATCACTTAAAGAAATCACCTTATTTTAAAATTCCTACTTATGTGTATTTGTGTGTGTCTGTAAGAATACACGTGTGTGTGTGTGTGTGTGTGTGCTGGAGCTGGGGGGTGTTACAGGTGATTGTGGATGTGGGTGCTGAAGACAGAACCCAGTTCCTCTTTAAGAGCAGCAAATGCTCTTACCCGCTAAGCTATCTCTACAGCCCCCTATTTCTTTACCATTTAGTGCAACATTGAGATAATATCAGTGGTTAAGTGTTGCAAATGCATAGTATCATACCCAGGGTGTGGGGCACTAAGAGACTAAACATTCCCTAAGTGAGTTTGTCACCTGTTGTGGAGGAGAAGAAATGATGTGCTTCTAGTTTTATGAGGGACAGTTATATTATGGTAGGCAGAATTACGGTGTTGTCGCTGTTTTCATTTGGAAATCAATCATGACATAAAGACATGAGACTGGGTGTTAAGTTGACAAGGGGTGGGCGTCTAACGGTTAATCTTGGTTTTCAACTTGACTGGATCTGGAATTAACATTTTTTAAAGGCAGGAAGCTAGGCACACCTGTGAGGGATTTTCTCGACCAGATTTTTAAAGTAGGAAGACCTGGCATTTAATGTAGGCAGCGCCTTCCAGTAACACCCTAGATATAAGGAAGAGGAAGAGGGCTGGAGAGATGGTTCAGTGGTCAAGAGCGCTGGCTGTCTTCCAGAGGACCCAGGATCTCTTCCCAGAACCCACATGGTGGCTCACACTGTCTGTAATTCCAGTTCCAGGAGATTTGACATCCTCTGGCTTTTGTGGGCACGAGTCATATGCAAATTCTTTAGTGAGTTTTACTTCCAGATTGTGATTAGATATTTTTCTTGTTTGTTAGAGGTTTGCATGATCTAAAGATTATATTGATGGGAGTTCTTGGTTGATAGGTCCCAGAGTTACTCTTATGATTCACTAGTCAAGCACTTCTGACTCTACCTCCTATCTCCACTGACCAGGGAGTAGCAAGGTTCACGTGGCAATTACCAAAGACTGGATGTACTTACCATAATCGACAGCACAGTAAACTTTAGCACTGGCTAAATTAATCTTGGTGTTCCCAGAAACGAAATAAGGTGTCTACCAAGGGTTTGCTTGATCTCTACAAGTGAAGGGACTCCAGACAACGGAAAGAAAGGTTACTTTGAATTACTAAAATAGAGAATCAAGCTCCCTTCAACTTATTTCCTGTCTTGAGTCAGTTTAAAGACACCCCCTCAAATGAATGGGAGACCAGGACCCCTTGAGGCAGAAACTCCTACAATATTTGAAAGTTTCCCTCTGACTCTTTCTCTTTCCCTAAGGGACCTAGAGATTTTTACAATGGTAACTTTACCTTAGAGAAAAGGAAGTGATCAGACCTTCTCTAGTTCACAAGATGCTGCCTCTGAATTGATGTTGATTTCCGAAGATCCCAGCAAGCATTGTGCCCAAAGTCAAAGAGGTTTGTGGAAGTCAGGTTGTTTATCAACTTCAGCCAAAGTCTGGCTCACGGCGGGCCCAGTAAGTCCCTAAACTTATCCATCCCAGAATGCACAACTGGGACAGATAATCCCCACACTGATAACCCTATCTGCAGTTGGAAAGGCCAAATACAAGCAAATAGAGCTGCCCCTGTCAGGGAAAATAGTGAATAAAACCAAGATGCAAAGCCTGTAGGGTGACAGAAACTTGTGCCATCATCAAGGACTTGAAAGATGCAGGGGTGATAGTTCCCACTACGTCTCTTATTTGTCGTATGCAGGAAGGCTGAATCATGGAGAATTGGAGTTGATAATCACGAACTTAATTATGCAGTGACTCCAATTGCAGCTGCTGGACCAGAGGTGGCTTCCTTTCTTCAGTAGACTAACACATCTTCTGGCATTTCTTATGCAAATATTGACTACCAAGTGTTTTTTATTTCTTGATACCGTCCCACAAGAACCACCAGAGGCAATTTTCTTTCTGCTAGCAAGGCCAGCACTATACCTTTACTTTTTTACTTCAACAGTTCATTAATCCCCTGGTCTCATTGTTTTAACTTAGTTTGCAATAATCTTGGTACCTATCTCTTCCACAAGTAATCACACTGGTCCATTGTACTGAAGACATTAGGCCTATTAGACCAAGAGAACAAGAAGTACCAATCACTTTGGACTTGTTGGTAAAGCATATTTGCATCAGATGATGGGAAAGAAGTTGAACTAAACTTCAAGGATTTTTTCTATCTTGATGAAACTTCTAGGAGTTCAGTGGTGTAAGGCAGGCAGAGATGTTCAGAATTTCCATTCTAGTCCACCGATCAATGCATTTGTTTTTATGTTAATGCCATGCTGTTTTCATTACTATAGCTCTATAATACAGCTTAAAATAAGGAATGGTGGTACCTCCAGCACTTCTCATATTGTTCGAGAATGTTTTTGCTAGCCTAGATTTTTGCACTTCCATAAGAAATTTAAGGTTAATTTTTCAATTTCTGCAAAGAATCGTGTTGGATTTATGGGGATTACATTGAATCTGTAGATTGGTTTTAACATCAAGAAAACAAATAACCCAATTTAAAATGGGAGCATATGGGGCCAGAGAGGCCCCATATGACTCAGAGGTTAAAAGCACTGACTGCTCTTCCAGAGGACCCAGGTTCTGTTCCCAGCACCTACATGGAGGCTCACAATCACTGTAACTCCAATACCCGGGTATCTGATGCCCTCATCTGGCATCTACAGACACTGCATGCAAGTGGTTCAGAGTTGTATGTACAGGCTAAACTTCGGCACACATAAAAAATATTGCATAGCACCGGGCGGTGGTGGCACATGCCTTTAATCCCAGCACTCGGGAGGCAGAGGCAGGCCAATCTCTGTGAGTTCGAGGCCAGACTGATCTACAAGAGCTAGTTCCAGGACAGGTTCCAACGCTATAGAGAAACTCTGTGCCAAATAAATAAATAAATAAATAAATAATGATAATAATTAATAATAACAATAATAATAATAAATAAATAAATGCTATTGTATTTTTTCTCTCATACATGGATGCTAGCTTTTAAGCTTTATTATTGTGTGATTCATTTGTATTACCCACAGAGGTTAGGTATCTAGTAAGGAATTCCGAGGGAAAGGGGATCTCCCAAGGGAGGGGAAATAGAATCTAGTGTTATAAAGGGATAAAGTGGAAATCAGAATAAGATGATTAAATGGGGTAGGAGATGGGAGGGCGAGGTAAAGGAGGAAATGTGGGGAGGAGTAATTCACACTGAGTCTTTCAAAATG
>LOJH01019770.1:0-18531 GCA_001685095.1 Ellobius talpinus | reverse complement strand
GTGTGTGTGTGTGTGTGTGTGTGTGTGTGTGTGTGTGTGTGTGTGTGTAGCTCAAATTGGCTTGAACTCAGGATCCTCTTGAGTCTCCCAACTGCTGGACCTACAGGCAGGAGCCACCACACCCAACAGCATCTGCCCTGTTCTGCAAGCCTGATGATGGCCTGACCCCAGGACCCTGTGGTCCCCTCCCCCACCGCTGCTGCTGCCTGTGCGATGAGAACTGTGGGTGCAGGCTCTGCCTTGTCCCCGTTCTCGCTGTGGGTCCTTGGGTCACCAGTATTGGTCTGCGTCCCTGGTTCTCTTGTCCTCTTTGTGTGTTACAGGTCCAGAATTTTTCTTTATTAAATTTTATTTAACTTTTTTTTTCTTTTTTGGCCTTTTGGGACAGGGTTTTTCTGTAACAACCCTGGCTGTTGTGGAACTTGCTTTGTATACCAGGCTGGCCTCGAACCCACAGAGATTCACCTACCTTTGCCTCTCGGGTCCTGGGATTAAAGGTGTGTGCCACCATGCCTAACTTAATTAACTTATTTTTGAGACAGGATCTCACTGTGTAGCTCTGGCTGCCTGGGAATCATTGTGGTTCCAGGCTTGCCTCACATCCACAAGAGTTCTGTCTGCCTCTGCCTCCTGGGATGAAAGGCATGCACCACTATGCTCAGCTATTTTTTAATATTTTTCATTACATTTGTGTGTGTGTGTGTGATGCACAGGCATACATGTGCCATATAGCACAAGCACGGGGTTCAGAGGACAGATTGTGGAATCCAGTTCTCTTCTCCCACCACAGGGTCCTGGGTCAGGCCATCATCAGGCTTGCAGAGGGTAGGGCTCTTTCCCTGCTAAGCCACCTTGCTGGCCCCTGAGTTTTCCTTTGCTCCACTGCTGCTGTGGAACTTTCGATTCACTGAAGGCCCTGTATTCTGCTCCTGGAAGATGTGGGGAGCCTCCCAAGTGCTGGGATTAAAGGTGTGTGCCACCATCACCCAGAACTATTTGCTTATTTTTATTTTCATTGTCCTGAACTTGCTATGTAGACCAAGCTTGGCCTCAGACTCACAGAGATCCACCTGCCTCTGCCTTCCTCCTCCTTTTTATTTTTATTTTTTTATAAAACAGAGCCTCTCCCTGAACCTGGAGCTCAATGATTAGCTAGACTGGCTGGCCTGCAAGCCCTGAGGATAAATCAGTTCCTCATGCTTGTATAGTAAGCTTTTACCCTCGGACCATCCCCTCAGGCTCTAGATCTTTCCTTTAAAGTTTTATTTTGTGAGCACTGGAGTGCCACAGTGAATAAGAACAAGGCTCTTGAGTTTGTTTCCCAAGCATCCACTTTGGTCAGCTTGCTACTGCCTGTGACTCCAGCTCCCTCTTCTGCTCTCCTTGGGCCTATGTGTGTGTGTGCGCGTGTGCACGTGTGTGCGCACACACACATACTCACATATGTCCACACACATGCATATAGTTTAAAATAAATCTCAAAAAACCTGCCAGGTGGTAGTGGTGCACGCCTTTAATTCTAGCACTCAGGAGGCAGAGGCAGGCAGATCTTTGTGAGTTCAATGCCAGCCTGGTCTACAAGAGCTAGTTCCAAGACAGGCTCCAAAAGCTACAGAGTAAACTCTGTCTTGAAAACCCAACAAAACAAAAACAACAACAACAAAAAAACCTTAAAAATTTGATTTTTGGTGCAGTACTAAGGCAAGAACCCAGGGCCTTAAACACAAAACAACTGCTCTACCCCCAGGACCTTCACTTACTAAAAATATCAAATCCATAATGTTTATTTTGGGGGTTCATTTTGATAGGAATTCCACAGACACAGTATTAGGTCTAACTGGTTGCATAGTATGTATGTGATACTGATTTTCCCATTACTGGCAGTGTTGGGCTCTATTGCCTGCTAAAGTAGCTTGCCTGTTCAGGTACCCACAGAGCTTTTCCTGGTTTTGTTTCTGTGTTGTTCTGTTGAGACAGTCTTAACTTCGTAGCCTCGGCTGGCCCCCGGCTGCCTCTGAACTCAGACCAGGCTGGCCTTAAACACCTTTCAAATCTTCTGCCTCTTGAGTGCTAGGATTATAAGCAGGTACCACCCAAGATGCCCAGCTGAATGCCTTAATTTTTTTGCATATACTTATCTAGTGTATAGGCCACAGCCCACGTGCAGGAATTGGTTCTCTGCTTCTACCCTGTGGGTTTTAGATATTGAACTCAGAAGCCAGGCTCAGTGATAGAAAGTTCACAAATCCAGTGTCGAACCATCTCATTGCCCCAAATGCTCTCCATACATATGTATATGTGTATGAATGAATGATTCAGTTTTTAATTGGAACACAGTATGTAAGTGACAGAATGCCTTGTCTTCAGAGTTTCTGAACTGCCTGAGGAAATAGCACAGGGGCCTCCACCCCCAGGCTTCTGAGAAAGTGCCGCCAAAGAACCTCCCAGGCTTCCAGATTTGCTGCTCTCAGCACGACACACCATCCACTGAGTTTGCTCTCTTTTCTCCCCAAGTGCCTCCTTCCCCAGCGGTCCCTCCTCCAGCAGCCCAGGGAGTGCCCCCACCACTGTGCCCGTGCAGATGCCAAAGCCCAGCAGGGTCCAGCAGGCGCTTGCAGGTAAGTATCCTAACAGACTGTGTCCCATGGGGCTTAGTGGGGAGGGCACCCTCTAGGTCCTCAGGGAAGTCCTAAGGGCTCCTTGGGGACCATTTTCTCTTTGGGGTGATTGATATACTCTCCTGCCCTGGGGGGATGTCAGGCCTGGTGGATACTTTCCTAGTATTTCATCCACTTGAACTGTAGTTAGAACATTTCCTCACAGGGCCCTTAAGGGAGACATGAGACCTTTTGGCCTCAGGTCTTGTGTGTGTGTTTTATGATTTATTATGTATATGTATGTGCCTGAATGTATGTATGTTTACCACATGAGTGCAGGTTCCTGAAAAGAACAGAAGAGGGCACTGGATTCCCTAGAGCTGGAATCACAGGCAGTTAGTTATGAGCTGCCACGAGCTTGCTGGGAACCCAACCTGAATCCTCTGCAAGAACGGCAGGTGTTTTTAACAGCTGAGCTGTCTCTCCAGCCCCTAGGTCTCGGCACTCTGTCTTTTGATCTGTTTTGTGAGTGTGCATGCAGGGGATCCAGAAGATTTCCTCAGGTCGTGCCCTTCGGCAGTGGTTCATCTTGGTTTTTATGACTGAGTCAGTCTCTCAATGGCCTGGGACTCTCAGGTTGTGCTAGGCTGGCTGACTCCCAAGCCAGCCATCTCCATGGGTCTGACTGGGGCTGCCTCCCCAGCTCTGGAATTGTAATTGCTGTGCCTAGCTTTTTCTGTGGGTTCTGGGCATCAAATTTAGTTCCACATACTTGGCACCGTATTTTTTTTAACCAACTGTACTATCTTCCTAGCCCTTAGAACATTTTAGAATGAACATTTATTTGTGTGGAGGAGTGGCAGAGGGCATGCCATGGAGCGTGTATGGAGATCAGAGAACAGCTTATAAGAGTCATTTCTTGCCTTCTGTCATGTAGTTCCGGGAATCGAACTCAAATCATGATACTTTGTGGGAAGTACCTTTTCCACTGAGTCATCTCCTAGCCTCCCACCTGGCTGCATCCCATCTTTTTTTTTTTTTTAAGCAAAATTCATGTAGCCCTGGCTGGTGGCAGCTGACCTTGGACTGATGGATCCTCCTGCCTGCACTTCTCAGGAGACAGAATTAGTCATGTACACTGTGCCTCCTTTATGAGATCCTAGGGATGGAACTCAGAGCTCGGTAAATGTTTGGCAAACACCCTACCAGCTGAGCCGTATCCCTAGCCCTAATTAGATCTTGTTTGGT
This sequence comes from Ellobius talpinus, assembly GCA_001685095.1. Lineage (NCBI taxonomy): Eukaryota > Metazoa > Chordata > Mammalia > Rodentia > Cricetidae > Ellobius > Ellobius talpinus. Next base: position 14,686 of record LOJH01019770.1, on the reverse strand, counting down.
TTGAGACGGGTTCCATGTAGGTCTTAAGCTCTTGAGTCTGATGCCTCAGCCCCCTGACGGCTGGGATTACAGTTTCTGTTTTGAGATAGGATCTCAGTATTCATCTTCTTGCTTCAGCCTCCTGAATTCTGTCTCTTTTGAAATCTTTTTCTTTTTTTTTATACCCAGCTTGTACTGGGGCACAGTGCACCCTTAGCTGCTTTGTGATTGGTGTCCTGAGTTAGGCAAGAGCACTGGACAGGGGTGATGGCTGTGGCATAGGCAGGTGGAGCAGTCCAGCGGTACTGGGTGTGTGGCTGTCCATTTCAGGAGAGCTGTGCGCAGAGGAATGGTGGATGCCCTTGGCTTTTGTGGAGAGACTGCATAGAATATGAAAAGGCACCTCTGGAGTCCATGAAGCTCTCAGTAACCATGCGTGCTGGTACTTTGTTGTTGATACCACCGAGGTCCTTTGCCACTTGTGGAGTGTATGCAAAGGAAGGCAGGCTGGAGAGGCGACTCAGCAGTTCAGAACACTTGATGCTCTTGTAGAGGACCTGAGCATGGTTCCCATGCATCCATGTGGCAGTTGACAGCCCTCTGTAACTGCAATTCTAGGGGCCCAGTGTCTTAGTCTGACCCCTGCAAGTACCAGGCACACACACATGTTACATGTATATGCATGCAGGCAAAACACTCATACACATAAATGGAAATACTTTTTTTAAACACTCATTTGATTCTTGAGCATACACACCAAGCAGCTCACACTGCCTCTAAATCATTTCCAGGGCATCCAGCACTCACTTCTGGCCTCCTTAGGCAGGGGCATTCGTGTGCATGTACCCAAACATAGACACAAGTAAACCCATAATTAAAAATAGATTTTTTTATTGTATTTTTGAGGCAGAGTCTCACTATATAGCCCTGATTGGCCTTGAACTCGCAGAAATCTGCCTGTGTCTGCCTCCTGAGTACTGCAGTTAAGGGTGTGCACCACCACGCTTGGCAAAAAAAAGACCAAAAATGTGAAGGAAGACAGAACAATGCAATGACTCTTGTTCATTACAGCTGCACAGGGCAAGTCAGTGTTTGTAGGGAGCCCCTGCCATTGCACTGGGTGGTTAGACGGTGCAAGCTTGACAGTAGGGAAGCCATATGCAGCCTGGCTCACACCTAGGTAAAGTCTGTCTAAGCAGGGTGCGGGAGGAGGTTTGGTTTCAACCATTCGGAAGGAAGAACCTTTCAACTTGGCATCTGTAGAGGTCATGAGAGATGGGAGAGGACCATCCTGCAATGCCTGGCTGTTAGAGCTGTCACCAAGACAGATATGAAGGGCGTGGCCCTTGGGTGTTCATGTTTTATCATTTCGTAACTTTGAAGTGGGCACTTTTTGTTTTTGAAATAGTCTCATGTAGCCTCAAACTCACTGTGTAGCTGAGAATGGCCATGAATTCCTTCTCTTCCTGCCTCCAACTCCCAAATGGTGGAATTAGAGGGCTGTATCACCATGCCCACCTTATGGAGCATTGAGGATGGAACTTGGGATGTCGGGCATGCTAGGCCAGCACCCTGCCAGCTGAGTCACGTCAGCCCAGAGGTTACTTCCTTTCTAAGCATCTTCATTTCCGATTTTGTGTGTGTGTGTGTGTGTGTGTGTGTGTGTGTGTGTGTGTGTGTGTGACTGGAGTTGTAGGACTGGGCACTGTGTTGGATGGGGAAGGAATATTGAGACTTGGTTCCTGGGGGCTGAATTATCACATTAGTGTTCCAGGTGATGTCTCTGCTCCTCTGTAGACATACCACACCTCCAAGATAAGTGTATTTATTTCCCAGGATGTAAGGCAGAAAATAATGGGTCAATAGCATCCTTATCCTTTGGGGTTTATGCTTAGGAAATGATACCAGCTAAAACAAGCCTGAGGGGTTTCAGAAGGCTAGGTGCAAAGGAAAGTAGAGCACCGTAAAGAAGCTGAGGTGGCGGTGATCTATATGACTGTCACCCACAGAGTGTGTACAGTGATGCCTACCTATTGAGGGGACACCTGCTCGGTGCCTGCAGTATGGGGGAAGCATGGCTGTATTAGTGACTTTCCTTGTCATTGTAGCTAAATACTAACAGGTGCCTCAAGTACAGCGGGCATTTATTTTGGTTTACGGTTCCAGGGGGTTCAGTCCCATCTTGGCAGGGACGTCTGCAGCGGGAGTGTGAGGCAGCTGGTCACGTTACATAGAGTCACAAGGCAGAGAGAGCTGAGTGATGCTGCTCTGTCCTTTTTATCCCATCCAGGTCCACAGCCTTCCACTGTAGTTACCCTAATCTGAATGCTCCTCTCAGACTTGGTTTGTCTCTCAGGTGATTTCAGGTCATGTCAGGTTGACAGTATTAATGTTACAAGTCCATCTGTCAACTTGACACCCCAGCAGGGTGCTGGTGGGGGCCCCATTCTTGTCCGTGGGCCATTGCAAAGTATTGGGGTTCTCTGAAGGAAAGCTAATCCATCCCTGTTCATCTTTCTGCCACTTGCACCCCTTGTCCTTTTGTTCCACAGCCCCCATTTCCTGTAGGAACTGCATTTGAGCCCAGGAATATGCTTGGAATAGGGTTTTCCTTGGGGTGACCCATGCTGGTGGCTCCAATCAGCCTCTCCCGTGTATGCTTTGGTGCCTCCTAGTGAGAGGCTACCACATGCTCCCCAGCCTGCCTCCGCCATGCTGCCCAGGCTGTTGCTGGCCTCTGCTTCTGTCCCCAGTGTGGCTCGTTCCCTACTTGAGAACTGTGGCCCTGGCTGCCCCTCAGCCCTTCTGCAACACCTCTGGTGCAGGTGATGCTCTCTAGTTCTTCCTGTCCTGGAAAGGAATGGCATGTGGGAGGACTGCCCAGCCATGGAGCCCTGTGCAGAGGACCAAGAAAGCTGCTGTTATGGTGGCTAAGAAGCAGGGCATCATTCCTGGGAGGGGGGTGCTTTGGAGCCAGGCTAAGATCCCGACGACTTGGGTTTCTGTATGGGTTGACAGTGTGGCAGGAACGAGGACCTCCAGCCAGAGAACAGTCTATCCTAGGAAGTCTCAGGTTACCAGGGAGAGTGCAGGAGGGGGCAGCATTGGAAGAGGGTCCCAAGTATGGGCAGTCCTGTGGTTTGGAGACAGTAACCTATCCAGTGTCAACACTGGTGCCTGTTGCAGATTCCTTCTTAGTAGATGAGGGTGTCCACAGCCGGAGCCCTGGGGTGGCTTCAGTGGGAGCCGGCTGCTGTCCCACCTCGGCAGTGCTACTGAAGCTGCAAGAAAACACCAGACAAGAACTAGGGAGGGAGAGAGGAAGGGAGCAGTAGGGTGCTTTTGTCTCACGGTTTGAGGACATGGTGGAGACAGCAGCCCCAGTTGGAAGCCAGACAGAGATGAGTGCTTAGCTTCCTCCTCCTCCTTTCCCTTCAGTCCAGACTGCAGCACAGAGGGCAGTATTGTCCAAGGTAGAGTGGTCTTCACCTCAGTTAACCCAGGTCATTTGGAGCTGTCTCCTCGTGGTCCTAGAGCCTGTCAAACTGACAGTGTCAGCCATCACCATTATTACCCACACAGTCCAGACAGGCTGGGGACAGCCGGTGGACAGCATCTCTCTAAAGGCCAGATGATCACGAACCAAGAAGGCCTGCCAGGCCTAGTGACTCCAGCACAGAGTCAAGAGAAGACCCCAGGCCCTTGACACCTGCCCTGCTGGGACTGCCCCCGTTGCCACAGCTTGGCTGCACCCTGCTGCACCCCTGTCTCCTCATTCCCTGCGCCTCTTATGGGGAGATGCCACACAAGAGGCCTCTGGGATGTTGTGGCTCTGCTCTCCTAAGTCACCTTGTCCTCCCATCCCCTCCCTGCATGCTGTGGGCGCAGGCTCGGCAGTGGCCTGTGTAGACTCCTAGGGAACTTGGGGTCTGGCCTGGAGTACTGATTCCCGGTCTTGATGGCCGTTCACAGGGTCACTGCTTCACTCCCAGCAGGGTCGTGGACACCGAGTGTGGAGTGCCTCCTTCTAACGTTTGTCCCCTCTGCATGTCTGATCTCGCACCCGTGTAGGCATGACGAGTGTGCTGTCAGCCATTGGACTCCCTGTGTGTCTTAGCCGCGCACCCCGGCCCACCGGCCCTCCTGCCTCCCGTCCGGCCTCTAAAGGTCACAGCTCAGTTAAGAGGCTGAGGAAAATGTCCATGAAAGGTAGTTCCGGTTCACACACATTCTCTGGCCCTGCTCAGCTTCCTCCAATTCTTGCTGCCTGGACTCTTCTTTGCCCTCCATGGCCCCTCTACTTCTGCACCTCTTTTCCCTGCCCTCATCTGCAGCAGAAATGGCTACCGGCATTTTTCTGACTCAGTGTTGTTGGGTGACAGGCTTGTTACTGAGGTCACATAACCGTGGTGTTGACCTGGCTGCCGATCGTGATACTGCTATCTCTTCAGGGAGCCTCACTGACCTTGAACCTCGGTCTTGCTGCCACCTCCTAAGCATTGGTGTTATAGGCATCCACCATGCCCAGTTCATGTAGCATTGGGTGTGGAACCCAGGGAGGGCTTCAAGCATGCTAGGCAAGCAGTCTACCAACTGAGCCAAAAGCCCTAGCTCTCTGCACACACTTGTATCCTGCTTCTGTAGAGACAGATTTGTGGACGGGGCAGGCTGGCAGCTTCTCAGCACACCCAGTTTGTGAAGAACACAAACACTTGGCAGTCCCTCTGGCCCTCTTGGGTGTAGGTGACTCTCATGGGATTAATTGTGACTGGCCACTTTGAGAAATGCCGGTAACTGAAGCTCAGCTCTAGAAGGCTGTGTGGGCGAGCGGGCAGCGGGATGCTTAGCTGTTTCTGATCAGAGGTAGGTCCCGAGGTTACCTGCACACTGGTCTGTGTAGCCGCAGGCTTCCCTGTCTCCTGTTTTTGAGACAGGCTGCACACTCAGTCCTACCTCTTAGGCAGGCACCACCATGCCTGACTCACCGGACCCCTGATCTAGGGGAAGTCCTACCTGTGTGGCAGCTGCAGGACTGTTGCTCTTTTTGTCTGGTTTTCTTGCCAGTGGCCAGAGTGTGAGTGCTTTGCAGGGATTGTGAGGTGTGTGTGTGTCTGTGTGGGTGTTTAGTGAGTCACAGGGCATATATGGGATGTACGTGGTACCCTCTGTTAGTTTCTACTTGTCCAGGAGCTGACAGCTGACACTTCTACTAGTGAAAACTTCCTGGGCCTCTGAGGTGGTAGGATTTGATCACTGCACATGAACTAGAATCAAACCCCACATCCCCTGTTTCTAGCTTCTACACTAAACCACCTCTTCCTTTGGCTGTCACCCATTTCTGTGTTCTGGAAGGGTCCTATGGTCCAGCTCTCAGATATGAATATTTGCAGCCATAGGCTGAAGGCTGCAAGATGGCCTCAAACAGGATCCCCACTGTGACTTTAGACTGGACAGTGGGTCCCCTGGCTGGGAGCCACTTGAGGGCTGCATTATTCTCCCTGGTCCTTCATCTGCCCCCTCTGTCCTGACTCCTGCTGCTTGGAGACTTCTGGGCCCTGGTTTAGGGCTCCCCTCAGCTTCACACACTCATACACAGCCAGCCACTTCCAGGATCACTCGGCTTCAGAGCTCAGTGGGCATGTGCCAAGATCCTCCAGCCCCAAGGTGGGAAGGGGTGTAATATGTTACGACAGCATTTTCAGTGCACACAGATTGCCCCCACTCCATACCCACTAGACTCAAAACTACCTCTCTCCTTGAAATCTCCGTGTGGGGTGCTGACAGTTGGGCAGGTGGATACCCGGGATCTGCTGAGGATGCTTGTTCCCAGAGCTGCTCTTTGACTCTTCTCGGAGGTTTTCTGGGGGTTGTGGCTCAGGGATGTGCTGCTCTGTTGCGGATCCTCTGCCTCCATGACGGGCCCTGCCCCCGAGCAGGTGGCCTGGGTTGGGCATCAGTGTCCTGTGCCTGCACTGGAGGCTGCCCTGTCCTTTGAACTAACTTTCCTGTCTCAGCCCTGCTAACGTTTCCTCCTCGCAGCTGGGACTCCTGCCTGCCTGCTCCCTTCCTCAGCATTGCTCCCCCCCCTTGCCTGCCCGGACAGCACTCACATCTTGCTCTCTTCCAGAAGGGGTGGCTAAGCCTGAGCCAGAGCACGTGATCAGAAAGTACACTGAGGAGCTGAGAACGGCCCCCAATGAGGTATGTGTCTTGGGAGGAGGACCCCAGCCCTCAGGGCCTGTAGGAGGCTGAAACTGCACTCCAGGACCTGGGGCTGGCTCTAGCCTTCCATCTTGGATAGACATTACCAAGATGAGGTAGCCAGAGCTCATTCTCACCCCGTGGCTAAGCTGAAGTCCTGAGCAGTGTGCTTTCTCCTCAGTCTGCGGGGCAGGCATGACTGACTCCGCTCAGGCCTGCTTTGTAAAGGAACAAGGTGGCCTTGTCCAAGGGATACCCTTTCCTCTCTGGCTCTTGTCTCTGGTAAGAACCATGGTTGCTCTTTTGGCTTCATGGCCTGTGTTTTTTGGTCAGCCCTTCAAGACATATATGAGAGATGGCTCTGTGGTCCCCTGCTCTGGAACAGTGACTGAGATGACTGATGGCCTAGCGTTCCCTTCTGATAGAGCCAGGGCTCCTCCCTCACCCTTGCACTGGCATACTGTGGCCCAGTATTGGCACGTGAATGCTGTGGTAAGCCTGCAGGGACAAGCGTGTGCTGTGTGCCTTTCCTGCAGGACTGTATCATCTGCATGGAGAAGCTGTCTGTGACTTCCGGGTACAGTGATGTGACTGCCAGCAGGAGCCTCGGGCCCATGGCTGTGGGCCGCCTCACCAAGTGCAGCCACACCTTCCACCTGCTGTGCCTGCTGGCCATGTACTGCAGTGGGAACAAGGTACCGCAGCCTCGGGTGGGACTGCGCTGACTGTCGCATACCTGGGATCTCAGCGCTCAGGAGGCTGAGGCAGTAGGAGCATACGTTCTAGCCCAGCCTGAGCTATATAGAGAGGCCCTGTCTCAAGAAAACAAAACAAAGAAGTAGCCTAAGATATCTTTGGTGCTAGTACATCAGCAGGCTGAAGGGCAGATGCTGAGCTGTGAGATTGAAAAGCTTGGACTCACTTCTGATTAAACAGATAAGGGCCGGGGCCAGGGCTATAGCTTAGTGGTAGAGCACCTGCTTAGAATCCCCCAGTGAGGGGTTGAGGTGTGGCTCAGTGGTAGAGCTGCTATCTAGAATCCCGCAGTGTGGAGCTGGGGTGTGGCTCAGTGAGAGAGCACCTGCCTAGAATCCCCCAGTGAGGGGCTGGGGTGTGGCTCAGTGGTAGAGCACCTGCCTAGAATCCCCCAGTGAGGGGCTGGGGTGTGGCTCAGTGGTAGAGCACCTACCTAGAATGACTCCTTCAGCTTGCCTCAGGGAAGGATCCTAGGCTCCTCTGACCATTAGGGCTATATCCTCTACCCTCTTTCCCTGTCTTCTGTCTTCCTATGACAGTCCTAAGTAGTCAGCCATGTGCAGATGAAAACGCTCAGGGCACCATGCATGGACACCTGCTTTCCCAGCACTTAGGAGGTTGATGTCAAGGGCTCAGGAGTGCCAGGTCAGCCCGTGCTGCGTAAGATCCTTCCTCAGACAAACAGCGCAAGTGAAATAGCTCAGCAGGTAAAGGAGCTTTCTGTAAAGTCTGAGTCCTTGTAAAGGTGGCAGGAGAAGCCAACTCCGTAAGGTTGTCCTCTTGACCTTCATATGTGTGTGCATACACAGAAATACACATTAATAAATACTTAGCTAAATAAAAACAAGAAGCTTAGGACTCTGTCTAGGGTCCTAACCCACTCCTGACTGCAGGTTCCATGCCCCTTCTCACAGGGAGAGTCCTCCTCAGGCCCCAGCAGCTGACGCAGCTGCTATCCTGTGGAGATTCGTCAGGGGTAGGTATGTGAGAGGGGACCAAGTCACACAGTAGTCATTGATTCTGGTGTCCTTGTGCACTTCGTGACAGCCATGTGCAGGGAGGTCTGTGACAGTGACTAAGTGGAGACTTGACCCTCATTTTCCTGCCACGTGCCAGTCTCCCGGTTTCTCGCCAGTTGAATGAGAATCGGGTTTGTGGTGCACAGTTCAGCCTCTATAGTGCACCACTGAGGTCCAGTTTCTTCTGTGAGGAGAGGCGCTGTGGGGTCTGACCCCCTCTGCCATCTGGACATGACTGTTGAAGTGTGCTGGGAGCTGCTAGCTCAGGCTGTCACATCTGTCTTCTCTAGGACGGGAGTCTGCAGTGTCCATCTTGCAAAGCCATCTATGGGGAGAAGACTGGAACACAGCCGAGGGGAAAGATGGAGGTATTCAGGTACCATACGTCTCTCCCAGGCCACGAAGACTGCGGGACTATACTTATTGTTTACAACATCCAGCACGGCATCCAGGTGAGGGCCAGCCCCCAACCAGGGACCTGGCCAGGTCACCGATCCTGAGCACCCCTCTTTCTGCCCACTGCACTCTCCGTATCCACACCCAGAATAGGGGTCAGGATGGTCCCGCCTGGAGGAGTCTTGGGGGTTTGGGAAGGCCCTCCATAGGAGGAGGAGACATCTGGGCAGAAGAGCATGGCGAGCACTGTGTTGGGGCTCATGAGAGTGCGGGTGGAAGGCTGAAGGGCAGCCTTGCTAAAAGGCCCACTACTGAGCTCCATGTCAGAATCCCACTCTACGTGTTCATGAAGAAAGGCAGGAGAAGCAGGAATGTCCATCCTTGCCCCTGGCAGAGTTCACAGGCCATTGGGTGGTGCAGGTGACAGACAGGTGGTCGTGGCTGGGAGACCCCACTGACTTTGAGTGTTTGCGCAGGAGTAGACCAAGCTTGGCAGGCTAGGCTGTGGACTAGGCTTCCATGTCATGTGAGCTGCAGCCTTCCACAGTTCTGCCATCAAGTTGTCTGCATTCCTTTCACAGGGTCCTGAGCACCCCAGCCCTGGGAAACCATTCACAGCCCGAGGCTTTCCCCGGCAATGCTATTTGCCAGATAACCCTCAAGGCCGCAAGGTAAGCCCCTGTTCCACCTCCACCCTGTTTGCTTCCCCTCACCAGGGACCCACTGTGTGTTAGAGAGATGTGACCTGGCCCTTACAGCAGCTCTATAGCAGAGAGCTGGGGTTTGTGCTAGGTCAGGATAGTGAGCAGCCACAGGAGAGATGAGGGACACCCGCCAGCCTGGGACCTCAGCAAGGACTTGGAGGGTAGGAAGAAACGTCCAGATCCACAGAAAAACTGGGGAAGGGCAGGGCCCAAACCACAAGGGTGAGAAAGCTCCAGGCCGTTACAGGTCAGACACTCTGAAGCCACAGTACGTTGGGGTGTGGCTCCGTTGGTAGCAGGCTTGCCTGGTGTGTGCAGAGCCCTGGGTTCAGTCCCCAGCTCCCCATGCACCAAGCACAGTGGTACATTTCTACAGTTGTCGACACTTGGTGGGTAGAGGCAGAAGCATCCTCAGGCCATCCTCAGCTACATAGTGAGACTCAATTCTGCCTCTAAACATAAAACACCAAAACTCACCTGGCTCCTGGGTGATGATGCGCTGGACTCTGTTTATGTTTTTCTTTTATTTGGGGGTGTGGGGCTGGGAGGGCCATGCTGTGGCTTTCATGCAGAAATCAGAAGCTGACTCTGGAGTTCCTTCTTTCCCTCTCATTGCATGGGTCCTGAGGGTCAAGCTCGGGTCGTCAGGCTTGTGTTGCCCACTGCCATCTTGCTAGCCATCTTTATCTCTGCCAGGCTCTACCACCGAGTCTCACTCCTTGCCCCAAGCTATAGCAGAGGCCATGATGAGGGCAGGAGGCCTGCAGGAGTGAGGGAGGCAGCTGGTCCAGTCAGATTTGGAGGGAAGGCCACCTCGAGAGTGGTACCAGGATGGAGAGGGTTGGGCTGGGTCAGCGCTGGTGTGAAGTGCTCCAGAGTGCCCACACATGCGGGTCGGTGTCTGGGAGTGCATGGGCCCACATCATGGGCCAAGGGCAGTGCGGTAGAGCAGAGCCCCGGTGGCTGTCAAAGGGCCTCCTTCCACTCTCCTGGGCAGGTCTTGGAGCTCCTGAAGGTGGCCTGGAAGAGACGGCTCATCTTTACCGTGGGGACATCCAACACCACGGGTGAGACAGACACAGTAGTGTGGAATGAGATCCACCACAAGACCGAGATGGACCGGAACTTGACAGGCCACGGCTATCCAGACCCCAACTACCTGCAGAATGTGCTGGCTGAGCTGGCTGCCCAGGGAGTCACCGAGGATTGCCTGGAGCAGCAGTGACCCCTTGGGCCTGCCTCTGTCAACCGCCCCAACGCCCCCGGGGTGGGTGGGCAGGAAGGTGTGCCTTTGTTGAGAGTCAAGAATGTTTGTTGGGGTGCAGCCCCTCCTGAAGCTGGGGCTTCTCCCTGCCTCTCCTGCCACCCTCCTGTCTTGGCTGGGGTCTGCCTGGAAAATGGGCACCCTCAGTATTGTTACTTATGGAGGCTTAAGCTGGAGCTACCTCAGTGCACAGACGGGAAAGCGCCCTTCCAGCCTCGGTGGGCTGTGACCCAACAAGGGGTGAGCAGGGCCTACCCCTCTCAGCTTTTGGCCAGCTTTTCATACCTCACATTTTTTTTGCAATAAAGACCCTACAGCCAACGTGTATTTGTGTAGAAGCGCGTGTGTATATGTGTGTGTGTGTGCGTGTGTGTGTGTGAGTGTGAGTGATATGACCCTTTGTATGGCACCCTTAGCTTGGTGTGTGGAGCAGGAAGCCATCTTCCTTGATGCTCTCGTTCAAGTCACCTAGGACGCAAGGACAAAGACTGCCGAGCTAGCAGTGAGACTCTGGTGACACACACACACTTGTGCTCCTTGCTGTGTGGTCCCAGCACTACCCTCATCCTTACTGTACAGCCTCCCTTACAGAGTGCTGTTCACACAGGGAGACTGTGCTGTCTCCCTGCTTCCCAGTGAAGAGGATGCTCAGAAGCACAGTGGCTGGGCAAGGACCTTCAGGCGCCGTCCTCTAAGGCCCTGGTCATTGAGACCGGGTCTCACTGTAAACCATGTAATCCTCCTGCCTCAGCCTCCTTAGTCCTGGGATTCAGGCATACACCACCACACACGGCAGGTTCTTACATTTCTCTTATTTGGTCATTTTCACTTCCTGTTACCCTTTCATTCCACTTCTCCCTGTTCTATTTTCTCATTTTTGTGAGCTCCCGAGTTCTAGTAGAGTTGCTTGCACCAACATGGGAGGGGAGGATTCGCAGGAACATGGGCATTTTTGCACTGGCTGTACCATGGGGGGGGGCGACTCCCTCTCCCCTAGCAGTCACTGCCTGCATCTCAGGTAGGCGGGGAGCCTCATACACCCTTCCCTGTCCACGATGGAGTGTTGCTAGGTAACCACAGCTGCTGTGACTTCACGTGTCCTTGAGAGACGATTTCAGTGTGCTCCCCCCAACCTCTGGCTCTTACACTCTTCCCCCTCTTCCTCTTCTGATTGTAAAAGAACATTTCCATGTGATTCTAAAAGTGTCTTGAGCCCAAGACTACAGTAAGTCAGCCCTGGGGGCAAGGTCACTGATTGCCTTGGCAGAGCCCCTAACTTGACTGCACTCTAGACCACATTTGTGACTCACTCTGCCTCAGGACAGCAGTTGGACCGCCTCCTTTATGGAGTCTTAGAGCTTTGCCACCGATGGACAGCGAGATCCAGGGAGACACTGCCCCAGATCGCACCTGATGAGGGAATATATCCAGAGTAGGGACTGTTGGAACGTAGCAGCAAAAAAATGAACGGACAGGGCCTACCTAGTTCTGTCATGGCTCAGCAGTGAAGTATACATAGCATTCTTGCAGAAAACCGGAGTCCCGTTCCCAGCGCTCACACTTGGTGACTCACAACTGCCTGTAACTCTAGCTCCAAGGCTGCTGAAGCCTCTGACATCCACGCACACATACCCACACAGTCACGGACTGGAGGCATGACTCTGTGGTAAAGCACCTGGCTAATTTGCATGAGGCTATTTTTCCCCCATCCGAAAAGCAGTGAACATAAGAACATGTCCAGAGTGGGGTAAATGACTGTTGGGTACCCGAAACAGTGCTGTGTGAGATTGATTGATGGGCAGTGCAACTCAGAACCAGGAGATGCATGTGAAGGCACTGGAGCAGGCTGTCCTCAGCCCCCCAGAGGACAAGGCAGGGAAGTCTCCACCAACTCAAGGTTATAGAATAAGTTATTTCAAAAACAAAAATATATAAAATCAAATACATCAGAAGTAACTGCTAAAGTACCGGGTGGGGAAACTGGCCACTTACCCATTGCTGCTGGGCATGCAAAATTGTCTCACTTTAGGCAACAGTTCCTCAGAAACGGTGACCACGTGACTGTGAGTTTCATTCCTGGGGGTATTTTACCGGAACATGCCCACACAACAAAGTTATATGCAAATAATGTGTAGCAATGTTCCTAACAGACAAAAAATTGGAACACCCCAAATCCTCAGCTGCCCATAAGAAACAAGTCTGGTATTTGCATGTGACAGGATTTTCACCCTAAAAAGGGGGTGAAGCACTCAGTGTGTGAGCCCTACAAAGATGCCGGATAGAGAACCCAGGCAACATGGGGTGGCTTGTATTCAGAGGCCGGAGGATCCTGAATCCCAAGGCCAGCCTGGGTGTCCTGGACTTTTTGGTGGTAGTTGTTTTTTTGTTTTGTTTGTTTTGTCAAATTGACAAAGGCTAGATACATTTGGGAAGAGGGAACATCAGTTGAAAAAAATCACCCCCACCAGGTTGACCTGTGGGCAATCGTGGGGGGCATTTTCTTGATTCATGACTGATGTGAAAGGACCTAGCCCATTGTAGGCAGTGCTGTTCCTGGGCAGGTGGTCAGGGATTATATACGAAAGCAAGCTGAGGGCTGGAGAGATGGCTCAGCGGTTAAGGGCATTGCCTGCTCTTCCAAAGGTCCCGAGTTCAATTCCCGGCAACCACATGGTGGCTCACAACCATCTATATGAGGTCTGGTGCCCTCTTCTAACTTGCTACATAATAAATAAAAAATAAAAAAGCAAGCTGAGCCAGTCAGCAAACAAACCAGTAAGCAGCCTTCCTCCATGGCCTTTGCTTAAGTTCCTGCCTCGAGTTCCCAGTGATGGGGTGTTACCTGAGGGCTGTAAGCTGAAAGAAACCCTTTCCTTCCCATCTGCTTTTGGTCACAGTGTTTTATCACAGCAATAGAAACTTTAATTAAGATACTGAATAACTCTGGGCGTGGTGGTATGGGCCTTTAATCCCGCATTTGGGAAGCAGAGGCAAGCAGATCTCTCTAAGTTCAAGGCCAGCTTGTTTTACAGAGTCATTTCCGGGGCAGCCAGGACTTAAAAAAAAAATACTGAGTAACATAGACCTATCTCAGAAAAGGGGGCTTGCAAAATGGCTCTGGATAGGTGCACTTGCCACCAAGCCCGATGAGCTTAGTTCTGTCTCCAGGTCCCACCACATTGTGGAAAGAGAGGAACTACTTGAAGTTGACCTCTGGCCACATGCATACCATGGCACAAAACCCTCCTCCTACACACAGAAATAAATGTAATGAAAGTAAATAAGAATAAGTGATTTTTTTTCTGTCCTTTCAGAGGTCAAAGTCTTCTCCTGGAGAAGGACATGGAAGTTGAGAGCTGGGGAAAATGTGGCTCCATGGGGCATAGGCTACATAGAGGGCAGCAGTGTCCCAGAGCTGCTTGGGGCTGGTCAGGACCAGCCTACCCTAGGCTTGCTCCCTGCTCCTCACTTCCTGGGTGGGGATGGATGGCCAGAGGGTGGCTCCTGGCACCCAGGGTTCAGGAATCTCAGGCATGTAGTTCTGGGCCCAGATAGAGGAGGGGGGCCTCCCTCCCAGGAGCAGGGAATTAGGTGGTACCACAATCTAGACAACTAGTTAGCTCAGGGGTGGGGGTGCCTGGAGGTCATGTGAAGGCTGGTCCTAAATGGACCCTCTCCTGTAGTTCTGGCGTGGAGCCCCATACAGGAGCCCACTTAGCCCCTCCCTGTGATGGGCTGGACCGGCCGAGAGTGAAAAGGGGTGAATTCATATTTTCAAGTCTTTCCTGCTCCCCTGGCAGCCCAAGTAACCAGCAACTGTAGGCCAGAGGTATTGGAGGTGGGGAGTAACAGGACCAGCCCCTGAGCCTGCCTTTGCTGTGTGTAAGTTCTGTGGCAGCCATGGGGCTCACCAGGAGGCTGCCTCACCCTCAGCTTCTGCTCCTCCTGGTGCTGATGTGGCTCTCCCGAAGCCTGAGTCTAGGTAAGTGGAATTCCTGAAATGGATGCCTTTGGACCTGGGGTACCTGAAACCCATTCCACCTCCTGAACTGGGAGAATGGGTTGGGGAAGGGGAAGCCCACAGAACTCTGCCATGTCTAGCTTGCTTTTCACCTTTGTTACCCATGGCCATAGACCTAATTCCCTATGAGCCGCAGATAACAGCCTGGGACTTGGAAGGGAAGGTCACAGCCACCACGTTCTGTCTGGAGCAGCCTCGGTGCATCTTTGATGAGCATGCCTTAGCCAATGACACCATCTGGCTGGTGGTAGCTTTCAACAATGGTGTGTGGTGAGGACCTGGGGCTTTGGGGGAAGGGGCATTGGCTGAGTGAGGGGCTATCTGGGGTACCTGAAGGATGGCAGTG
>LOJH01019769.1:11160-25650 GCA_001685095.1 Ellobius talpinus | reverse complement strand
CACCTGCCTCTGCCTCCTGAGTGCTGGGATTAAAGGTGTGCGCCACCACCACCCCATTTTTGAGTCTTTCAAAGTGTTTGTACATGAGTTAACTGCTCATGGTATGGGCTCCCTAAATCTCTGAAAGGCAAAGAAGGTGGGAAAGAAGGGAAAAAACAACATCAAAAAACCCCAAACCTCTGACCCTTGGTTCTATTTTCTTCACAGACATGGCACAGGAACGAGGACACGTACCGCTGCCTAGAGCTGATGCTATTCGCTCACGGCTTATCGACACCTTCTCCCTCATAGAGCATTTGCAAGGCTTGAGCCAAGCTGTACCAAGGCACACTCTCCGGGAAATACTTGGTTAGCAGCCTGTTCCCTTTCACTAAGTGTAATATTCCTGCCCACATACTCAGAAGATAGGAAGCAGAGACATATTTTAGGGTGGAGCCAGGAATGGTGGGTATATGACTGAGTCTGGGGTCACAAGTTTGTGACTAGCCTGGGCTTCATAGCAAGACCCTGGTTCCAAACAACAACAAAATAGGGCTGGCAAGATAACTTAGTGAGTAAAGTTACCTGCCGCCATACCAATAACCTGAATTTGATTCTCAGGACCTACCTGGAAGGAGAGTAATGGTTCCCAAAAGTTGCCCTCTGGCATACACATGCATTGCATGTTCAACCACACACACATACACATACACACACAAATGTTTAAATAAAACACACACAGGTGTGGGTGATACTTGCCTGCAATTCCAGCATTCTGGAGGAGAAGGCACCGGGAATTCAAGGTCATTCTTGGTTACATAGTGTAGTTTGAGGATGAAGGGTTATTTGAGACTCTTATCTCAAGTAATGGGAACAGCGAGATGGCTCAGGGAGTAAAATGTACTTGCTGCCATGTCTGAAAACCTGAGTTTTATACCCAGGACCCACATGGTACAAGAAGACAACTTATTTCTGCAGTTGTATGCACACACACACATACACACACTTTTTTTAAAAGTACAAATGAAAGGAAAATTTTAGAGATGAGAAACTACGCTAAACTTGATGAATTCAGGACTTTAAACCTCTATCTATTCCTCTGAGTCCTAGTCAGGTGACCCTGACTTTGAAGTTTCCACCAAAGGTACTTAAAACTTGGAGGTTTCTGAGCTGGTTATGGTGGCCTTACATCCTTAGAAGTCAGAGGCAGGTGGATCTCTGAATTGGAGAGAGCCTTCATAGCAGGTCCTAATCCAGCTGGGACTTGAGGTTTGTACCTGCTGCTTTCATAAGCACAGTCAGTGTGAGGCATAAACTATACATTTTCACTTTACACTAATAGAATTCTTAGTTGCTTTGGAAAAGAGCAGCTTACAAGGCAGAGCTGCTGCTGCTGTAGAAGTTCCATTATTTCAGCAGTGTCCGTCTCCCCAACTCTGCCTGCTGTCCAGTCCCCCAGACTGTAGTTCTGTCTATACTCCTTTCTGTTTTGAGGGGAGGCTGGGGAGGGAAGGCAGTCTTGTGTGTTGCCCAGTACTGGTGCATTCAAGCTGAACAACAGGCATGCCCAATTACCTTTTTGTTATAGATCCTTCTCTCCAGAAGAAACTCATGTCAGGAGACCAGCACCAGCTAGTGCGCTTCTCCATAAAGCCCCGGCATATGGGCCACATCACACACTCCCAGCGAATGCTGAGCAGGCTTCGTGTGCGGTGCAGCCAGAGACCACCTCTTTCCCTGTGGGCTGGATGGGTTACTGAGAGTATCCTTTTGTGTCACCTGTTTTTATGTGGCTTTCCCTCATCTGTTAATGATTTATTTTTCCTCTCAAACTATTTTCTTCAAATTCTCATATCTGATATTGTTGTCCTTATTATTTCAGCTGCATAAATGAGAATGCTCCATCTGTGTGTTTCCTTAAAAGCAAACAGATCCTATCTTCTCGAAATTCATCATCTCCCTCATCTTTCTGAATACAATTGTACTGATGGTCGAAATAGGTGAGAACTGGTGCTTATGAAAAAGGTCGTTTTCTTCCAACCTGACCATTTCATATTTTCAGGTATCAGTTCATTGTGATGGGGACAGATTTACTTATTCATTTACTTTTTGAGATAGAGTCTTATGTAACCTACACTAGTCTCAAGGATGACCTTGAACCTGACCTCCTACTTGTACTTTCCATCTGAGATTACAGGTGTGCACCACTATGCCTAGCTAAGAGAAAAGGGACTCTAAAATACCATTTACATGTTATATGAAATGTATTAAAAACCAGAAGGACATCTCATTTCATTGTTAACTCAGGCAGATTGCACAGACCAGGAGTGGTGGTGAATGCCTTTAATCCAGCACTTTGGAAATTGAGGCAGGGTTATAAGTTAAGGCTAACCTGCACTGTGCAGTAACTCTCTTAAAGTTCATAAAAACTGCTTAGAATGAAAGAACAGTAGTAATTCTTGATGGTGGTGCCACACGCCTTTAATCCCAGCACTTGCGAGGTAAAGGCAGGCAGACCTCTGTGAGTTCAAGGCTAGCCTGGTCTACAGCGTCAGTTCTAGGACAATCAAGGCTGAGGCCAGCCTGGTCTACAGAGTGAGTTCCAGGACAGCCAAGGCTACACAGAGAAACCCTGACTCCAAACACCAAACCAAACCAAATCAACAAAACCACAAACCAAAACAAAGTCCCCCTAAGTATTCATTATTCTGTTTTCGTATTGTATTTCTTAATTTTTTTGAGGATTTTACCATTTTTGTATTATAATTTTCTCATATTATCATATTTTATTATTTTCATATTATGTAACTTGACCAAATCAATTATTTTGTGACAATCTGTTTATATTTACATATAAACATATTGTCTGTTACATATTTATTTTTTATTTTATTTATATGTGTAGGTGGTTTTACATGTGCGTGCATGCAGTGCCCACGGACACCAGAAGAGGGCATTGGGTCTCCTAGTTACAGATGTGGTCCTCTGAATGGTTGCTGGGAATAGGGTACCCTGCCAGTGCTCTTACTGCTGAGCCATATCTCCAGGCCCTTGTGATCTTACTTGTTTAAAGCCAAATGTTTAGGGCTTGTAGTTTAGCCCTAGCATGTGCAAACCCCTGAGATTGGTCCCTGGCACTTCAAACAGAACAAAATAAAAGCAAACATGCTTGTTTCAATTGTAAGCACTATTTGAACTCATAAATCACAAGTTGTGATTTTTTTTCCCAACACCAGCAATTGATTTTGGTCAAATATTTATACAAATAATAGTGTGCTATTCTGCTCTATAATGTTGGATTTTCCTTACAACCAGTGTGAACTTAACTGGTATTCTATGAAGTGACTGATTTATGTTGTAGCAATAGATGCTGCCTGTATCCAAACTGCCTTGTCTTATGGAATTGTATACTTTGCCTGGCCTATCTGATTAAATTCCTGCCTTCTACTCCAGAGAAAGATTGTATTGTACTGGGATTAGCTATGTTACATTAAGGTTCTTTTGCCTTGCTAAGGCAAGCTGAATTGTTGACTGGTTAGTTTGTTGGTGCTGGAATCCAAACTCAGGTCCTCTGCAAGAACAATAAGTGTTCTTAAATGCCAAGGCTTGCTAGTGTATAGAGATGGGTCTTACTATAGCCCAGGCTGGCCCAGAACTTCCTATGTAGCCACAGTTGTCCTCAGTTGCAATTCTGCTTCAGCCTCCCAAGTGCTAGCTGGATACAGGTGTTCAACACTAAGTTTGAGTTTGTTTTTTATGTAAACTAGGCTGCCCTCCAGAGGAGTGCCCCACAACACCTGGCTTATTTTGTTCCAGGGTCTCACTGAAGTCTTGGATGGCCTTAGTTCACTGTAATCTGAGCTGCCTTTGAACTTTTGATCCTCCTGCCTCAGTCTCCCAAGTGGTAGAGTGAAAGAATAGTTATATTTTCATCTCCAGACAGTACACCTTTTCATTAGCTGATGCAGCATTGGCAGTGGTCACCCCTCACATTCTGTATCATTTAAACAATTTCTGCTGTTTATTTTTCTGATTTTTCTTTAGTTCTTTAGCAATAATGTTTATTCAGTTTTGCTTTCACAGACAGGATTTCCGTAAAGAACAATGAAGTAATTTGGGACCAGAGAAACAGTTTACTAGTTAACACACTCACAACTGTCTATGACTCCAGCTCTAGGGAATCCTACACTTTCTTCTGCACACACAAACATATAGCATAAATTCTAATTGTTCTTAATAATAAAAACCCAGAGTCAGATATTAGGGGACAAAAGCTAAGAGATCAGAGAAGCAGTGTAGCCAGCCAGTAGAGAGATCTTTTACCTCTACTGAATCCTCAAACCACCTCCTCTGACTGCATCCTCTGACTGACTGCTTCAGACTGCTGCCTTAAATTGCTTGCTCAGACTGCAATGAGCTCCTGCCTCCTCCCACCTTATATTACTCTTTCTGCCCAGCCATAGCACTCCTGTCTCCACCTTCCTAGTGCTGAGATTAAAGGCGTAGGATCCCAAGTCCTGGAATAACCTTTGTGTGAGCTCTGACTGGATCAATTTCATGTAGCCCAGGGAGGCACTGAGCTAACAGAAATCCATCTGCCTCTGTCTCCCAAATCCTGGGATTAAAAGTGTATGCCACCACTCCCTGGCCTCTAGTGGCTTAGCTCTGCATTCTGATCTTCAAGCAAACTTTATTTATTAAAACACAAACAAAATATCATGACACAAACACACACACACACGTGCATACATACACTCACACAAACACGTGTTGTGAGACTTAAATGTGGTCCTTAGTGCCTTCTAATACTGTAATCCCCTGCTTCTGGGAACCAGAATTTATTATGTTTGTTTGTTTAATTACTTTTGTGTGTGTGTGTGTGTGTGTAGGTACATGTGTCATGGCTACTAAGAAATAAAAATCATCTTAGGACACATCAATTGTAAAAGGCATCTTTGAAATTATTCAGAAGTTTATTTTTTTAAAAGATTTAATCTCATATTTCTATATTTTCACTCTGTTTATAAGACCCATTGCTTTCCTATAAACTTTAGGACAAACTTAACTGTACAGCATATGGTGGGGGTGTAGTAAAGAGGGAAATTCTGTAGGGGCTGTAGAATGGGTTGTAAGCTTGCAACTGTTACTTATACCAGCAACAAGAAGTAAAGTATAGCTGTTGTTTTATGGGTAGTTCTGCCCTGTATTACACAGGTTGAAGCAAGAGCACTTGTTACTCTTGCAGATGATCCAGGTCCAAATCTAACGTCAACATAGGGGCTTACAACAGTCTGTAACTCCAGTTCTAGGGGATCTGACACCCTCCTCTGACTTCAGGTAGAAGGCACACATGTGATACATATACATATATGCATACACATACATACATGCAGGCAAAATACTCATAGATTTAAACAAATTTATGAAAGACAGAGAAACTCAAGAGAAATGGAATAGTAGTGGTCACAACTCTGGTTTATAAGTGATCATCCTTCATTATTCAGCTTCTCACTTAATTTTTATTTCTCCCTTGCTCTACCTTACAGAATTGATGGAATCCACAAATACTAAACTGTGGCCATTGAGACTGACTTTGGAGGTGGCAGATTGGTTTATCTTGCTTAGTTTCATTTTAGAGATCCTTCTAATGTGGATGTCTGACTTTACTCTCTTCTGGAATAATGCCTGGAATGTCTTTGACTTTGTTGTTACCATGTTGGTAAGGATAAATATCCTTAGGATTAGTTAATGGGACCAGCTATATACCTTGGTA
Organism: Ellobius talpinus; assembly: GCA_001685095.1. Lineage (NCBI taxonomy): Eukaryota > Metazoa > Chordata > Mammalia > Rodentia > Cricetidae > Ellobius > Ellobius talpinus. The sequence goes on along the minus strand of LOJH01019769.1, from coordinate 19,898 downwards.
AATTAAATTAGCTAAAACATCCAGGAAGGAATATATAAAAATTTATCAAATTTGCTGCTTTGATTTTTTCCCCTTAAAGCTAAAAGTATTTGCAGAAATTGTTGTCATTAAGAGTATCAACCCCTAAAATGACATCTGCTACTTACTGAGCACTAAGTGACAGCCACTTTTAAGTATTTTTTTGTGGGTTATCTTCTTTATGTTCTGTAACAACTCAAGAGATAAAGCACTAATTTTATCCCATTTTAAAATATGTAAACAAGCTGAAGTATAGAGCTTAAATAGATTAATATAAAAAGACTAAATAGCAAACAGTTCCCAGATTCAAAGTAAGACCCAGAAAACTATGAAGAAGACAGGATTAACAGGGGCAACTGTGCCTGGGTTCTTCGGGTATCCTTACTTATTGCCTGTATCTCCCACAGTCTCTGCTTCCTGAGTTTATGGTGTTGATGGGAGTCTCGGGGAAGTCCGTGTGGCTCCAGCTGCTGAGGATCTCCCGGGTGCTGAGGTCTCTCAAACTGTTTGCACGATTCCGTCAAATTAAAGTTATTATATTGGCTCTGGCCAGGGCCTTGAAGGTGACTTAAACTGATTAACCTAAAGTAGAATGGGGGACAAGGTAGAAAGCATGGGTTTAATATTTAATATGGTCAAAGAAGATCATGAAAGGTTCTATGAAATGTTCTTGTATGAGAACATTTGTATGTCCTTAGGAGCATCAGCCCCTAAAATAACATCTGCTAGTTACTGAGCACTAAGTTTTAAATATTTATGTGATTATCTTCTTTACGTTCTGTAACAGCTCGAGAGGTAAGTACTAACTTCATCCCATTTCTTTTATATTTAAACAAGTTGATGTACAGAACTTCAAAAAAAAAAGTAAACTGTTGTGGGTTAGAGTTACTCTTGCTCTGGCTTTGCTGGGAGATGACTTGGTGCGCTTGGCTAGGCTGCTGGTGAGCATCAGCCTTGCCTTACCTACCCCCGGTTTGAATCTGTCTGTAGAGCATGATGTTCCTCTTGATGCTGTTACTTATCTTCTTCTACATTTTTGCTGTAACCGGTGTCTACTTCTTCCAAGACTATTCCCGTTCAACTGTTGAGAACCTGGAATACAACATGTTCTTCTCGTAAGCATGACTAAGGGCAATCTTCATGAGGGGAGAGGTTTGTATCATACTGAGATGCTCATCCAAAGCACAGAAATACAAAAACTAGACTCTATGGTAAGAGGGTGGGACAGAATACAAAGAGAAGAAAGGAAGGCATAGTAAGTAGAGCTAGCTCTGATATTGGGCCTAGGACAACCAGTTCTGGTTTGCTTGTGTTTTTAAGTTTTTTGAAATTTTTAATTAAAATATAATTATATCCCTTTCCCTCACTAACCTTTCCCATGTCCCCCTCCCCAACCCCTCTCTTGCCTCTCCACTCTTTCTCAAATCAACAGTCTCTTTTTTATTATTATTGCTACATATATGGCATAAATATGTAATATGTAAATGTCTGCTGAGTGTTTATGTGTATGATTTCAGGGCTGATCACTTTGTACTAGATAAACTGATTGGGTGATCAACCACGGGAGACTAATTCCCCCCCTCAGCAGTCATCAGTCAATGCCCTTAGTTACTTGTCTAAGGGTAGGATCTCTTGAGATTTCCACCTTCCACATTAGCATCCATTGGTTCAGGTCTTGCCTAGGCAGCCATATTGCTGAGATATTCTGGTTGCAGCTTCCCTGTCATTTCTAGGAGATGCACTCTCAAAGTAGACTTTGTGTTCCCCAGGCTCTTAAATTTTTCCTGACATATATGTAGCAATAATAATAAATATTATGAAAAGATGTTTTTAAAAAGAGATCTATATCAAAAACATTCCTTGCAAGAAGAAAGTCCATTTAAAATTATTGACTTGGGATCCATTATTTTCACTCTTCTTTTAATTGTATTAGCAGAACTTGAACATAGGATTCCATGTGTGCTAGACAAGTGCTCTATCACTGAGCTATCTCCCTAGCATGTATTTATTTTCTTTTTTTTAAAAGATGTGTTCTTACTAAATTGATCAGACTAACCTGAAACTCAACTATATAGCTTAGGCTGTCCTTAGAACTTTTTCAAGTGTGTATTAACACACCCAACTGGAGTCTAGTTTCAGCAACATCTCAGAGGTGGTTTTGTTCTGTTTTATTTTGAGACAGCATTCTCATTTATAACCCAGGCTGGCCTTGGCATGTCTCCTGCCTCTGCCTCCCAAATATTGGGATTACTATATAATTAGGTCTTTCTTAGACAATTTTTGTTTGTTTTGTTTTTGAGGCATGTGGAGTTGGAATTTTCTTTGGGCCACCAACCAGCTCCCACATAAAGACTCGGAGACTTATTATTAATTATGAATGCTTGGCTTTACCTTAGGCTTGTCCCCACTAGCTCTTTTAACTTAACCTGTTTCTGTTCATCTACATTTTGCTTCAGGGCTTTTTACCTTTCTTTCATTCTGATGTCCTACTTTCATGCTTCCTCTCTTTCTGGTCAGCCCTGGCATCTCCCTGGCGTATCTTTTTCTTTCTTCTCTTTTTCTTCTTCTCCAAGCCTAAATTCCCCCTCCTACTTACTCTCCCTGCTCAGAAGTTCCACCTATACCTCCTCCCTCGCTATTGGCCTTTCAGGTGCCTTAGGCAGGCAAGATAAAACAGCAGCACATCTTTACATAATTAAACAAATGCAACACATTTTGCATAGTTAAACAAATATTCTGCAACATAGATAAATGCAATCCATCGTAACATAGTTAAACAAATGCGACACATCGTTGCATAGTTAAACAAATATTCCAAAACAGGCAAGGTCTTGAACTGTAGTAAAAGATGGCTGTGAACTCCTGATCCTCCTGCTTCCACTTTCCAAGTACTGGGATGACAGCTCTACACCATGATCACACCTCTAAACTCTCACTTATTTTTAATAGGACAGGGTGTCAATGGATGTTGTGGAATGGGTCTTTAATCCCAGGGTAGGGGCAGGGGTTTCACTGTTTACCTCTGACTGACCTGGAACTCACAAAGATCTACCTACCTGCATATTTCCTGAATACTAGGAATAAAGGCAGGCACCAAAACACTTGGCTTCAGCTCTTTTTTTTTTCTCCTCACTGTGTACTTCAGGCTGTCCTGAAACTCACTATGTTGATCACACTGTGTACTTCAGGCTGTCCTGAAACTCACTATGTTGATCAGGCTGGCCACCATGCCTGGCTGTCAACTCTAGACTCAACACGTACTTTTGTAAAGAATTCAGAGCAAGTTGAAGTGGGTCATTCCTGTACTCTTAGCCCTTGACATCTGAGGCAGGAGGATTGCTTCGAGTTCTAGGCCACCTGGGTTGATGCAGTGAATTCTAGATCCAGGGCTACACAATGAGACTTTGTTACAGAAAAAGTAAACTAAAAACAAACATGAGAAATAAATAGGAAAGAAGAAAATTTTAGATAGTTTGTTTTAATGGACAAAAGATTTCAGGAAAGAGAAAAACTCAGCACTTTATACATGCTAAACAAATGCTTTATGAGGTAGCTTTAGTCCTTAATCCCCAAATAATTCATTTATAATTGTGTCAATTTATATTTTAAATGTTATTTATATGTATTATCATTCATTATATGGGATTGCCATCCATTTATCTAACAGTTGATACTGTTCTGAAACAAGTACAGATACAATGTTAAATAGGAACGTTTGTTAAATTTCTTGTATTATATAAAAAATGATATCTAAAAATTATATGGAGTAAGGGGTCAGAGAGATGACTCAGTGGTTAAGAGTACTGGCTGCTCTTCCAGAGGACCCAGTTTTAATTCCCAGCACCCACATGGTAGCTTACAACTATTTCCAACTCCATTTCCAGGAGATTGGACTCTCTTTTGTCATGCATGCGATTCATGGACACAAATAACAAAATATACACAGAATAACAACATAAAAAAGGACCTAGAGAGATGGCTCGGCACTTAAGAGCATTGACTGCTCTTGCAGAGGACCTGCATTTGATTCCCAGCATTCACATAGTGGCTCATGACCACCTGTAATTCTAGTTTAGGGAATCTGTCCCTCTCCTCCAACCATCTCAGGCACCAAGCATACATGTTGTACATACACATACATACAGGCAAAATGTTCATATACAAATAAATAAGTTCATAGACTTGTAGAGCATTAGCTTAGAAAAAAGGTTTTAGTTGGTGATTTATTTGTGTTTTAAGAGTTCAGTGAGGGCTAGCAAGATGGCTCAGTGGATAAGAGTGCTTGCCACCAAGCCTGATGACCTGATCAATCCTGAAACCTACATGTTATAAGCAAAGAACCAACTCTTGAAAGACAGCCTCTGAGCTCCATATCTGGGCAGTGGCATGTCCATGCGCGCGCGCGCGCGCGCGCGCGCACACACACACACACACACACACACATACATCATAAGATAATGCAAAAAATTTGCTGGGCATGGTGGCACACGCCTTTAATCCCTTTGATATATATATATATATATATATCAAAGAAACAAACAAAAAGGAAAATTTAAAGAATTTAGTCAGGAGCCAGGGTGGCTTTAATCCCAGCACTTGGGAGGCAGAAGCAGGTGGATCTTTGTGAGTTTGTGGCCAGCCTGGTCTACAGAGTGAGTTCCAAGACAGCCTGGGCTGTTACACAGAGAAACCCTATCTCAAAAAAAATTAAAATAAAACAAGGGTCTGGAGAGATGGCTCAGTAGTTAAGAACACTGCCTACTTTTATAGAGGACCTAGTTTCAGTTCCCAGCACCTACATGGCAGCTCACAGCTGTCTGTTACTCCAGCTTGAGAGGGTCTGACACTCTCACACAGACATACATATAGGCAAAACACCAATGCACATGACATAAATAAATAGATAATTAAACACACACACAAGAATTTAGTCAATATGTGTTTATTGAGAAAGCAGCAGTCCCAGGACTAATAGAATATTGAGAGATATTTATAGGCTGTTGAACATAAAGTGATTTTGGACTGAAGAATGGTTAGCTAGAAAATATCGATAATGATAGAAAAGGAGCCCAAATCAGAGCATATTACAAGTAAATGCCCTTATGTAGCTTTAAGAATAATAATGAGACCAGGCACAGAGGCAGGAGTTCAACTCTGTGAAGTCAAAGTCAGCCTGTGGACATAGTGTTCCAGTCTAACCTGGGCTGCATAGTGAGACTCAAAACAAAAGCCTGAAAGTTTCTGAAAGGTTTAGATCTATGCTTCTGTATATTCACTAGCTGCTTTTTTAGGGACCTACTAAATTCCCTGGTGACAGTGTTCATCCTCTTCACCTTGGATCATTGGTACGCAGTACTTCAGGATGTCTGGAAGGTGCCAGAAGTTAGCCGTGTCTTTAGCAGCATCTATGTGATCCTTTGGTTGTTGCTTGGCTCCATTATCTTTCGAAATATCATAGTAGCCATGATGGGTAAGTCCAGAGAAGGTACAACTTTGCACAAGGGATGGGAAAACTGGCTATTTGGGGTTGGTGGACTACTGGGAGAGAACTCAGTGTGTCAAGGAAGTTTGGCTATTGGAATGGCTATTTCACTTGTTTCTCCCACTTAAGCAGTCTTCTTGGTCTAGTCACCGCCACCTTCTAACTCTTAATGGCCCTTTGGGGCAGTTACTAACTTTCAGAATATCAGAAATGAGCTGAGTGAGGAGATGACCCATCTGGAGGTTCAGTATAAAGCTGACATATTCAAGCGACAGATTATTCAGAGGTCAGCTTCTCTGTGTTCAAACCCCATGCTATTTCTTAACTCGTTTCCTATTTCTTTTCTTTGGCCCCTATGACCACAGTTTTGCCTAGAATTAAGAAGTCCCCATTCTTGTTTTTCTTCATATGCTATGGAGGTTTCTCTACTTCCCTTCATTACTTAGTTTTCTTTCTTTATAGATCTGAATTGTTTTCTTTATTAAACTTTTTTCTGAGTTGTAGCTTTTTTTCTAAATAATTTCTTTTTTTGTTTTGTTTTGTAGGAGACAAAAGCTGTCCCCTGAATCAGTAAGGTAAAGTAATAACAACATGGATGACAGGTTAGCACTAAGTATGTGGATGGGATGGAAATATGAAAAAGAATAGATGGTAGAAACTGGCAAAGATGGTTTGCTTTGAGAGAGAATCCATGGCACCCCAAATTATCTATCTTTGTCCTAACTCTCTAAGACCTTTATGTGGCTTTATTTGAAAAAGGAGTCTTTGCACATGGGGTTAGTCTAAAGATCTGAAATAGCTCATTCTGGGTTATTTGAGTACTGTTCTAACCTAGCAACAAAGATCCTATAGGAAACCAGGAGATGACACGGCAGCAGAGCATAGATGAAGGTCTGGGGTCTTTTTGTATAGTCCTGGCTGTCCTCAAACTCGATGACTGGCCTCAAGCTCACAGAAATCCTCCTGTCTCTGCCTCCGAGTGCTGGAATTAAACATATGCGCCACCACACCTGACTGATTGTTTTTGTGGAGATTTTTTCCTTCTTAATTTTTTTACAATTTTGAGTTGGACATAGTAGTGCATGCCTTCCCAATCATGACTGGCTAATAGTAGTGCATGCCTTCCCCAATCATGACTGGCTAATAGTAGTGCATGCCTTCCCCAATCATGACTGGCTAATAGTAGTGCATGCCTTCCCCAATCATGACTGGCTGTGGCTGTAGCTTTAAACAAGGTGAACTAGGACATCCTCCTTGAAAGAAATAATGTGAGCAAAGATTTGAAAGCAATGAGATTTCTCTATGTGAGAGTGCTAATAGCAGAGAGAGCCGCTGTACAAAAACCCTAATGTGTGTGAGAGACAGTAATGACCATTGTAACGGCAGAAAGAGTGACAGGAGACGAGGTGAGAGAAACAATGGATTGTGTATCAGCTACTTTGCTGCAGCTGTGATAAAACGCCATGACCCAGGTAACTTACTGAAGGAAGAGTTTCTTTGGGCTTATGCTTCCAGAGGGAGTGGAATAAAGGCAGAGGAGGCATGGCAGCAGGTAGTCAGAGCAGGAAGCTGAGAAATCACATCTTTAACTGCAAGCATGAAGCAGAGAGAGTGAACTACAAGTGGGACAAGGTTGTGAACCCTCAAAATCTATCTTTACTGATACCCTTCCTCCAGCAAAGCTCCACTTCCTAAAGTTTCCACACCGTTCCCAAAAAGCACCCTCAGCTGGGGACCAAGTATTCAAATCCATGAACCTGTGGAAGATTGTAGGCAGAGTTTTTTGATGGGACCACCGACTCCCCAAAATGACCACACAGAGACTTATTATTAATTATAAATACTCAGCCAATAACCTAGGCTTGTTGCTAACTAGCTCTTTCAACTTAACCCATATTTCTTATCTACGCTCTACCACATGGCAGTACCTTTTTCAGCACGGCATGCTCATCTGTGTCCTCTGCATCTGGCTAGCAACTCTGCCCTCCTTCGCACTTACCCTCTTCCTACTTGGCTGTTGAGCAATCAACTCTTTATTTAAACAACGAGAGCAGCACATCTTCACAGTGTACAAAAGGATTATTCCACAGCAGGAGACAATACTCGTGCAAACCTTCCCAGCATGGGAACATGATTCTGTAGGGCTATCAGAGGCTACTGTAGGCTCTGAGCAGAGGAATGGCATGAAGTGATGGACATTTAAAAACAGGGTTTTCTGTTGGTCTGCTATGGGAAGGAAGAGAACAGTTAAGAAAGATACATTGGGGATGTCTGAGCTGGGAAGTACCTAAGCCTAGAGTCTGAGAATAGTTTGGTTTTAAAGCTGTAAATCAAAGCTTTAGGGACCAGCATGATAAATGGACTATCACATCTTGCAAATATATTTGAAGCAATAAAGTTTGTTTTTTTATGTATAGAGGAACAAGTCAAGGAAAGCCCTCCAAAGACTTATTAGGACATTCTAAAGAGTCTGTAGTCAGTGATCCTGGAAAAAATGATGCCAACAAAAGTGAAGACGCTGAAAAAAGTGATGACGCCGATGAAAGCAATGACGCCGACGAAAGTGACGCCGACGAAAGTGATGCTGAGCAGGATGAAGTTGGACAAGGACAAAAAGAACCACCAAAAGCAAAAGACTACTCGTCTTCCTCTTCTGCCTCTTCATCCTCCTACAGTTCTTCTTTAGCTGATTTGGATCATGCTGGTAAGCAGAATAGGACCTTCCATTTGAATTCAGATTCATCTTACTTAAGAGAACCACAGCCATTTTGTTTTGCAGCCCAGGATGACTTCAAACCCTCAGTTCTGCCTTGTGTTCCAAATGATGGGAGGGTAGGCATGTATTAGACACCCATATTGTCACCATCGCCTCTTCTTTCTCCTTTTTTTATTTCACCACGTCTGGCCTAGACATGTTCTTAAGAAACATTCTTTCTTACAGATAACTTGGACTGGGAGACTCTTGTGCATGAGAACCTGCCAGGGTTAATGGATCAGGATGACCGTGTTGTTTGGCCCAGAGATTCACTTTTTCGATATTTTGAGTTACTAGAAAAGCTTCAGTATAACATAGAGGAGCGCAAGAAGTTGCAAGAATTTGCAGGTGAGGGTTTAAGGCAGTCCTGGGGTCAGGAGCCTCAGTTACTCTGGCTATTCTAAAACAGCAACTTAGAAAAGAGCTAGAAAGGGCTGGAGAGATGGCTCAGTGGTTAAGAGCGTTGCCTGCTCTTCCAAAGGT
>LOJH01019768.1:8124-21066 GCA_001685095.1 Ellobius talpinus | reverse complement strand
GCCCTCTTCTGGCCTGCAGGCATACATGCAGACAGAATACTGTACACATAATTAAAAAAAAAAGAAAAAAAAGACCACAAAGTATGCAAAGGGCAAAGCATAAATGGAATTCATTCCCTCCCCAGAGTAAATCCAATCCCTTTCTCCTTAGAAAAGCCCCTTATCGAATTTATTTTAGGAACATGCCAGCAAGGTGGCTCTGCAATAAAGGTGCTTTCCCCAAACTTAATGACCTGAGTTTGATTTCCAAAACCTTCATGGGGAAAAGAAAGAACCAAGTCCCACAAGTTGCCCTCTGACCTCTACATGTGAACAATGGCATGTGCCCACTATGCACATGTACAATAAATAAACAAACTGAATGCTTGAATGGTTATCAAAATTATTCTGGTAAATACTGCTTATAGCACTATGGAAACTTCTCTTTATAGAATAATTTGAAAATCTGAATTTGTTTCTGTGTTTGTTCTATGCATTGAATATCTCTTGGAAGGGGAAATAGAAGCAATCTCCTGGGTAAACTTGGAGTGGGGGCAGGCAGATGAAGGGATGGGAACTTGAGAAAGTGGGTTGCAGGGGTTGGGTTCAGGAGGCAGGTTGGAGACAGGACAGAGAGTAAGGAAAGAGATGTCTTCATGGGAGGAGTGGCATTTTGGGGTTAGGAAGAAACGTTGCACCAGGAAAATCCCTGGGGAATCCACAAGGTTAACTCCAGCTAAGACTCCTAGCAATAGTGGAGAGGGTGCCTGAAGTGGCCCATCTACTGTAATCAGACTGGTGACTGCCCTAATTGTCAACAGAGACACTCTATCCAGTAACTGATGGAAGCAGATGCAGAAATCCACAGATAAGCACTGGGCTGAGCTCTGGAAGTCTTGCTGAAGAAAGAGAGGAGGAAATATAAGAGCCAGGGAACTCATGATGCGGGAACCCACAGAGACAGCTGACCTATCCTCATGGGAACTCATGGACTCTGAACCAACAGGGAGTCTCCATGAAACTGACCTAGGCCCTCTGCATGTGTGCGACAGTTGTGTATCTTGGTCTCTTTGTAAGGCTCCTAGCAATGAGAACAGATTGCTGGATTACATTGCCCAGCCTTGATGCAAGGAGAGGAGCTTGGTCCTGCCTCAACTTGATAAACCATGCTTTGTTCAAGTCCATGAGAGACATGCCTCTTTCTGAATGCAGGAAGAGGAATAGAGAAAAAAGGGTACATGGGAAGGGGGAGATGACACTGAGAGGTTAGGAGGGATGGGAAACTGTGGTCGATATGTAAAATAAATGAAAACAATGTTATTTAAATTTTTTTAAAAAATCTATTCAGGCAGTGGCATTGGTAACTTAGCTCCCCTAACAGGGATCATCATTCCTGGAGAAGAAAGGTAGATACAGGAGTACTCTAGAGTCTTTATGTTATAGCATGGGATGATATAGAACAGGCCAAAAACCTGCTGCCTCTACCTAATCTGAAGTGTTAAATTTCACAATTAAAACTTTAACCTGGGTTAGTGATGCAGCTCAGTGTCCTACCATCACTTCAGCTTATTTGGAGAATTTAACAATAGATAGAAGGTGCATTTTTGTTATAAGAGTGAATCTGTCCTGAAGATTACAGAAGACTTTCACTTCTATCAAATGAATATGAAAATCCTAAGTAAAAGATTAGTAAATTACATCCAGAAACTTAAAATACAAAATCAATATGTAACATAATGAACAGTGCATTTTTGCAGAACATTAGAAATGTGACTGTATGAAATGGAAAACAGGAAAAAAACATGAACCAGTCAAAATCCAGAAACAGCACCAATTTCTGGTTATATATACCTGTGTGAGGTCATACACATATATATACATGCATATATATGGTATCAAATGGTATATACAGTATCAAATACTCTGTTGGTAACCATTATGCACTAAGTTTTCATGACTTATCCAAAAAGCATCACACGAATATTAAGTGCTTGTGCTTCTTTAGGTAGACTGAGTAATCCCAGGCCTTTACAAACAATGCTAGTGTGTAACTCCTGACAACATGAGGAGCTAGAATCTGCAAAGTTCTGTTCCTTCTCTGGAATTCACAATGAGCCTTCCTTTGCTTGCAAATACTACAGCAATAAATGTTCTAAGATACAGTGGTAGCAAATACCGTTACTTTAGCACTTCCATTCTGCCCAATCTTCTGTCTATACGGCCTACCACATCTCTGCTCTACTAAGCTGGAGTTTTACCCTAAAACCAGCCATATATTATGTCTTTGCACAGAGCTCCTAGTGATCACCACATCAGAACTGTCTTTCCCCTCTTCATTTATCAATATATAAAGAAGTCTCTAGTAAATTAAAATACTCTGCTCTTCCTGGTGGCTCAATTCACCAGCCATGAGTACCACTTGAGTGACTCCATAGTAACTCATTTTTAAAGTATATTATAGTTTGGGTTTTTTTTTTACTTTTTAATGTATATTATGTTTTATGACTTTCTGGAAAGGGATTAATACAACACAATTATTTAAAATACAACTGATTTTACTACTCAAAGTCCTATAAAACTGGCATGACTCACTCCTTTTACAGAGCAAAGGCTGAGAGCGACTACAAGACCAGTCCCAAGCTACACTGATGAAACCTGCCAAAGCTAGTAAGGTGGCTCTTACAAACCCACACTGCCTTCTACAACTACCTCAACAATGTATCCCAATTTCTCTAGTCCTTCTATATACTTTTTTATTAATTTGGAAATCAGAGTAAGTTTGATTTTTGATTTGTTTTGAGTCAGGAGGTGACTCTGTAACCCTGGCGGGCTTGGAACTTGCTTTTGTAGACCAACTGGCCTTGAACTCTGAAGTCTGCCTGCCTTTTCCTCCTGATTGTGCCACTACATCTGGCCTGAGTGTTTTGTTCATTTTTTTTATTATTTTTTAAGTCACAGAAAATTTCTGTGCACGTAGAAGACACTAATCTCACAGTCTCCATCTCCATCTACTCCAATTTTCCTACCTGCCCTATGAGACTTCTAAAAGAGGAGAGAAGCATGGAACACACACTAACAAAGGACAGGAAGTGATGAGGGGGCGTTAAAACAAGTTCTTTCCTGAAATAAAATAAGTAATTTCAATTTTTACTCTATCCCATCTCATTATTTCAGTAATAAAGTACAAGGGATCCTATGACTAGAGAACTGTGATTAGGGATAAGAAGAGAGAAGACAGAGGGAGAAGAGGAGAAAGAGAAAGGCAGGAGGGCAAGGAGACTAGGTATGACAGAGAGGCCTTAGCTCCTGGATGTCCAAGGTTCCAAGCATCTTTCCAGCCTTTCAGCTCCATGGAGGGCTCTGGTCTCTAGAGCAGGGATGACATGGTGACAGCCCTAGCTAGCAAATATGGTAGACTTTGTGGGCTTTGTAGACTTGTAGACTATAGTTTCTGTCACAACTACTCAGTTCTACCGTTGTGCCATAAAATCAGCCACAGACACAACATGAGCAAATATGACCATGGCTCTGTCAGAATAAAACATTTTACTTTCAAAAACAAGCAATGGTTTGCTCATCAATCTCTGCCTGGCTTGGCTACTGATGAAAGTTTGTCATGTTAGCCAAATGTTCTTTTTACTTCAAATTCTACACTCTGCCTAAATAAACTAGAAGCAGTTATTACAACACAGCACAATGTCATTTATGGGAATTCAGAGAGGTATTTTCAACTGTCACTATGAGTTTAAGGAATTAGTGGCAGGAGCCACACAGAGCCAAGGATGTTCAGAGCCTGTAAGGAAAACAGCAATCCTGTGCTACAGAGGGTTGTCCTGCCCAAAAATGTCACTGACCCTACTGCTGAGAAGGAAGATGGTTTATCCTATCATCATCCAAGAAAGTTGTCCATATACAAAGAGCAAGATAAACTAAGAAATTTAAGAGAACACTAACCACAACTCCTATTTACTCTGCATTAGGCAGATATGCACGCATGTGTACACAGAGAACACTAACCACAACTCCTTCTGCTGCATTAGGCAGATATGCATGCATGCATACACACAGAGACATGTACACATGCAAACACACCTCCCACAGATCTGTATGGAATACAAATGGCAAAACAAAAAGAAAAGCATGTCTTCTCCTCACCCAGCACTTTTATTTTGAAAATACAATCAATGCTTCCAGATGAGGCTTTTCTTGCCTAAGTACACAAATATTTAAAGAGCAAATGAGCTGGCTCCCAGTGGTTAAAGTGAAGCAAGCAATGAAAAGTAATTCACTCCTGACAGCTCACTGGGCTCCCTTCACTCTCTTCTCCCACTCTGCTTCCTTTCCTTGCCCTACAGGTAAATGGTGGCACCACTTAGTTCCTCCACTCGGGAAGCATTAGAAAGTTGGCACCTAATAAGTCAATCAGTGGTCTCTCCCAACCCCATAGCCTATCTCCTAATTCAACTTCAGTCTGGAACAAACTGAAAAGACACAGCCCTGTTGCAGCTGTTGGATAGGAAACATTAAAAGATAAAAACTTGGTTTAAAGTCACTGTGGTTAATAAATGACTTAAGTCTGATTCAGCCAGTTTAAAGGCAGCCTTAAGAGCATGGAACTAATTTAGCACAAGGAAGGAAGCAGAGAGAACAGCTCAGGGATTACACAGGGCAGGGTGCGATAATGCCCCACAACAAAGCAAAGAACAGCTGGTGACCAAGCCAACTCAGTTAGCTAGCATGCTCACTCACCAGATGGAAATGTCACAGTGCTCAGTTCCTTTGCTCCCAATTACATTTCTAATTTACTACCGCTCAAATCTAATGAGCTATTTAGTTAATGGCATATTTTATAAATATTTATAGGTCATTTTCTCTGGGCGAGGTAGCATTCTAGATACTGAGAATGCTGCATTCAACAAGATATGAAGGTCTCTACTATTCCTCTAGAACATTCTAAATACTATACGGGAAGAAGGGGACATGGAGAAAAAGACAAGGTCCAAATGTATATATGATTTAAAACCAAGAGTCTTCTCACAATGAGACAATGGGGGAACAGGAGATTCTTCTTAGGAATGCATATGAGCTGAGAGCGGAAATGACAAGCCAGGACAACAATCTGAAAATCTGGAGAAACACCATTCCAGACAAAGGCAAGAACCCAAGGCAGGACTAAGCACTCCATGTTAAGGGGACAGAAAAGTCAAACCAGTATGGTTATATTAAAGGAAAGGGAAAGCAATATTAGAGAAGTAGGTTAAGCCATGATCACAGAAAAACCTAACAGGCTATGGCTGGAAGGGTTGATTTAATGTAGGTGTGACGGAGATGTCATAGGCTTTATCAACACTGATATAATTTACACTTCTAAAAGATGTCAAGATCAGGGAGAGGAATAAATTATTACGATATAAAAAACTTATCCAGATATCAGGAAACCAATGCAGGTTTATTAAGAAATTCAGTGACAAGATAACTACCAGATGGACCAGGATAACTGAAGAGAAAACTGAAAGTGAGTTAGAGAGCATATGTGATATAGGAAACTCAACTTGTGCTGGGCATGAGGAGTGAAGGAAAGAAAGGAATCTAGAATGAAGTCCGAGGTCAAAGCTTGCTGGCTAACTTAACTGGGATCTCATGTAAGCAAGATGGGGGCTGGGGCAAAAGGAAAGAAGGAGAATAAATACAAGGTCTACAAGAAGATGCCAACAGCTCTACAAAGAAACTAGATGACCACTCTTTTGAGAAACTTCTTCAAAGACACCTATGAAATCACTGTGCCTTGGAAGCAGTCCATGTATTGGGGTGAGGGAGGTAATCTACAGGCTCTTTCTCATATGCTGTTCTCCCACAAATCAAAGCCTGTTCCATACAGCCTTAACCCCTCACCACTCTCTCTAGAACTTCACCAAATCAGTCTCATCTGGTCAGTGTCAAGGGGTGATGGCCTTTCTATCAACATTACATTATAGACATATAATGTAATATACATAACAGCACCAGAAAGGCATGGCTACAGGAACAGAGAGCTGTCAGGCAAGCAGTGACTTACAGGCCAGTGGGACAGAACAGCTCTACAAGGGGGAGTAAGCCAGCAGAGCTGACTCATAATAGGCAATTGGGGAAAATGCAAGTGCCTTTCACCTACATGAGAAAGCAGCAGATGTTTGGGTAAAAATTCAGATGTTCTGCTTTGTTAAGCCTGATACATTTTACACATCCATTACAAAGACACTTCAACAGCTGGGGTTCCGATGGGAGGACAACACGGACACATATACTTGATATTGTCAGCATTCAAACACTAAATGAAAGAAACTACACAAGTTTAAGGAACAAAAACAATAACCAAGCATCATGGCACATGCCTACAATCCCAGGACTCAAGATGTGACAGCATAAGGATCAAGAGTTCAAGGCCAGCCTCACTACATAGAGAATCTGAGGCCACCATGAGCTTAGGAACACCTTTTTTCTTTTATTGATGACCTTTTTTCTTTTATTCTTGAGATTATAATATAACTACATCATTTCTCCCTTCCTTATCTGCCCTCCAAACCCTCTCATATACCCCTCCTTGCTCTCTTCATAGGCCTTCTTGTTCATGCTCTTTTTTCATTATTTGTTACATGCATACATGTGTGTATGTGTGTGTATTTCTAAATATAACCTGCTCAGTCTGTATGACAGTTGTATGTATGTATGACTGTTTCAGTGGATTAATGGGAATAGAATCTGAATGGTCAAAAAGGATACTACATCAGGAAAATGAGTTTGTAGCAAAAGTGATCCAAGAATTGCTAGAACATGTGGAATCAAATATGCCTTGTTCTAAAGCATGCCAGTAAGTTAGAGAAGGCATAAGAGGGAGGAACAGATGACACAAAGACACTGGGACATATTTAGGGAAATGTTCCTGCAAAGGCAAGAAGGGATGAATCCCGGTGCATAAGTGAAAAGGTGGATCTCTCATGAGAATTTGGTATTCCTTACAACAGAGTAAAGACAAATACTCTGCATATACAATATATTTGAAGGACATGAGAGTAAGAAAATAAGCACACCACACTGACTACATCCACTTTTTTTTCTAGAGATGTGAAGCAAAATCACTGACTTTAAATACAATGAGGTTGGAATCAGAGCTTATGCATCACATGGTGAAAACACTCAAAGTCACTTCAGTCATTACACCTTCCTAAATGATGTTCATAGTGAATTCTAATTACTCTTGGCCTTCACACACACATATACACCTGTACCACAAGAACAAAGAAAAAATAGCCAATTAGCTATGCAAGTATCACCATCTAGTGGTTGAAACTATATACCAATTTTAAAATGCTGGGAGCTTAAGAAGGCAAATCCTAGTTAGAAATAAGTCCACAAGTAAATATCTGGAGAAACTAACTTCTGGAAACCTTAGCAGTACATGATAGTAACCAGTAATGTAAAATCCTAATACAGAGATTCTACCACACATTTAATTACGGGTGACATAACATGCTACATTCTCTTTACATGGACTTTCTCCATAATCTTTCAATAATCTTTAAGACATGTATCATCATTTATATATGAGGAAACCAGAAACTAGCAGAGAAGCTAATGACCTGCCCAAAATTCATACAGAAAGAGATGATAATTAGGGTAGGATCTGAATGGAAGTAAAATGACTTCAAATCCATACTCTTAACCACTATATTAAGTAGCCTGTCTTAAAAGCAAAAAACTACCTTGGGGATGAACAGAAAGTAACTCAGTCTTCTATTATGAAGAATCATTAGTACTATAGGGAAAAAATTCAAATTGCAAAATAAATCTAAGAGTAGTCTTGTCAACTGGAATCAGGAACAGCTCTAGGGTGAGATAGAAACCTAGTGCAATGGAAACTCCCAGGAATCTATGAAGGTGACCCTAGCTAAGACCTCTAGCAATGGGGGATACAGAGCCTGAACCAATCATCTCCTGTAACCAGGCAAGACTGCCAGGGAAATGAATGGCATCTCGACACAGCCATATAACCGCTGACCTACAATTTGCCCTGTCTACAAGATATGCTGGAACAAAGGTGGTACAGAAATTATGGGAGTGGCCAGCCAACAATTTGAGACCCACATTATGAGCGGTAGCCCACTCTTGTAGCCCACTCTTGAAAATGCCTGGAGGGCTAGGAACTGGAGGCTAGACAGACATCTCAGAGACCTAGGATAGAACCAAACATGACTGGCAAAAAAGAAAAAAAAAGTTAATGAAATGATTCCTAATGATATTCTGTTATACTCCTAGATCATGCCTGATCTAATTGTCATCAGAGAGGCTTTGCCCAGCAACTGATGGAAACAGATGCAGAGATCCACAGCCAAACATTNGGGGGGGCTTGAGAAATCTTGTGGGAAAGAGGGATGAAGGATTACGGGAGCCAGAGGAGCCAAGAACACCACGGGAAAACACACAAAGTCAACTGACCTGGGCTCATGGGGACTCACAGAGACTGAACTGCCAACCAGAGAACTTGCATGGGACTGACCTGGGCCCTCTGCACATGTGTTCCAGTTGTATGGTTTCATCTTCCTGTGGGACTCCTGGCAGCAAGAGCAGAAGTTGTCTCTGCCTCAGTTGCCTGCTCTTAGCACCCTTTCCTCCTGCTGGGTTGCCCTGACCAGCATTAATGAGGTGCCTAGTCTCACTACAACTTGATAAACCAATGGCTGGTTATATATACATGGAAGACCTGCACTTTTCTGAAGGGAAGGGAGAAGGGGTAGATGAGGAGAGGGAGAGAGGTTGCAGGAAGGGACTGGGAGGAGAGGAAGGAGGTAGAGGAAACTAATCGGAGTGGGAAAAATTAATTAATTTTGAAAATGAAATTAATTTAAAAATAAAGCAGAAGAGAGTAGTCTATTTATGATCAAACAAGCCATAAAAGACAGATACTAAAGAATGAAGCCTTCACTAGAGAAGAGATGATAGTAACCTATTTGAATAAGGCCATATTAATATATTCAGATAACTATGCTCAATAAAACTCAGTGAGAAAATATAAAGAATTTAAAAAAAACAAGGACATATAAACAAGTAACTTAGTATTTAAAGTAACTTCAAAACAGAAATACAAAAAGGGAAAAAAATGTTGGGGGGTACTCAGGGTGCTACCGCAGAGCAGGCTGCCTACCAAGGAGCCGGGGAAGAGGGAGCCCAGGGTGTTACAGCAGAGCAGACTGCCTACCAGAAAGGAGCTTTGAACAAGACATAAGCAGAAATCTGAAAGGCAGGAAAACACCAGAAAGGGGAGAAAAGAGCTCCTCATACAATCACAGAAGAACTATGGTGACAAGAGGCTGGGGAGACAGCTCAGTCAGTAAATGCCTGTCGAACAGGCAGCAGGACCTTAATTGAGTCTGGCTTTACACTCACCCAGACAAACATGCATACACAGTCATATATATATGCATGTACATGTATGCACACACATGAAATTGTGTCAACAAAGAAACACAAGGCAAGTGTGGTATAAGGCAGTGAAAATTATAAAGCTGCTTTGATAGGAAGATGCTGGATAGTGATGCTGGGTAGTGTGGTTGCTTTTTGTTTCAATTTCACTGCTGCTCCTCACATTACTTTTAAACAACTTCAGGATGCTTTAGGCATTTTAAAGTATTACTTATATCTTTGCTTGGCTTTGAATAGCCAAATTACTTAATTCCACTAGATTTCCTTAATTCTCCTTATTTTCCAAAGCTATGTATAGATTATCCTATATATTTCTAAGTTATACTGTATTACGCTAACAAGGAAAAAAACACTTCATGATTCTAAAGTGTTCTCCATTCAAAACCAGGCATCCAGCCTAGCTGATTTTAGTGATGTGACTCAATGCTCTGATGTGGGCAGAAAACAAGAGTTATTTTATTTACCTTTAAAGTTGAAACCTCAGAAAATCCTACAGGAATGTCCTGACAGTAATCAATGGCTTTTCCCTCTGCACACTATTGTGGTATCGAGAAAAGGCAACACAATATTAATGAACTTTAACAGGAGTTTACTGGAATTTCTAAAGATGTTTTAATAGATGTTCTAGAAGCAGTTTCATAAATGTGAAAAACTTGAAATTGGTTTTCTTCTAAGACCCAATGGTCAATCTGCAAAGTTCTGCAAGAGAAAACTCTTTATCCCTAAAGCAACACAAACAACAATCACGACCTAGTATTATGCTGTTAAGATCTTAGCTGAAGTCAGCCAGGCATGATGGCTCACGCCTGTATTTCCAGCACTCTGCAAACTACAAGAGGAGAACTGACCTGAGTGTGAGATCATCCTGCCTCGTACGCAACCTTATCTCAAAAACAAAAAGCAGGGCGTGATGGCACATACTTTTAATCCAGCACTCGGGAAGCAGAGGCAGGTGGATCTCTATGAGTTTGAGGCCAGGTCAGTCTACATAGCGTGTTACAGGCCAGCTAAAGCTATATTTAAAAAGTGAGGGTGTCTCAAAATAAACAAATAGATGATAGACAGATAGAAAAACAAATAAAAACTTGATTTATGTTGATTGCTATTTATTTCTACCTTTTTGTCCCTAGCAATTTGAGATGCTAACATAGTTGATGTACAACTTATGCTTCCTATTAAAATATAGGAAAAGATTCCCCAAGAATCAAAAATAAAAGCAGACCTATAAACTAGTATATTACTGCCTCAGTTGACTCATTTATTATAAAAATAACTGGCAAAAATACCTCAAATCATTTTTTTTTACCAGTTCAAAGAAAAAAGGAAGAAAATCAAAGCATTCCTTTAGTTTGCCTGCTCCCAACAAGGCCCAGGATCTCTTCAGAAAGGGAGTAGGAAGTGTCTTAGGTATATAGATGACTACAGGCAACAGTATTTTCTCAACACAGCAGAGTAGCTGCACGTAGCTACTCACGGCGGTTATGATAGCATGCTTAAGACGTGCACAGGCTCAAGTCAGACAGAATCTCAACACAGAGAGGAGAGGTGGACACGTGTGTGTATACATGTACATGAATGTGTGTGGCTGCGCATGCATATCTGTCTGTGAGAGTGTGGAGCCAGACTGAATTAAGCATTTACTGACTGAACTGTCTCCCCATCTCTTGTCACCTATCTCTACCTCCTAGCTGAGGAGCTACTGGCAACTAGTATCTGCTGGAAAAAAAGTCGTTTTTTTTAAGGGTGTGGCCCCCGGTAGATTGATCACATTTTTCACACCACACGGATGATACAGTCAGCAGCACACAGGCCAAACTTTATCACATTTGGAGGTGGTATGAGCAGCATTCTATCTCACAGGTACCACTCCTGGGGTGGGTACAGTTCAGGGGTGTAACACAAGCTTAGCACACAAAAGGCCCTGGCCAAAAAAATACATACAGAAAAACTATATACTTATACATCTTATAAGAATCATAATAAGTGAAAACATATTGAAAGTTGTCAGAATAATAACACTAAGTTTTCTAAGGTATTTTCTTCACCAAGGACAAATGACTAAGATTTGATCCATAAAACAAAAAAGGAAAACAACTCTTTATCTTTATGTGTATGTAGTGGGGTGTTCATGTGACTCATATGCGGGCGTATACTCATGTGTGTATGTGGACATGGAGGACACAGGTTCAAGCACTGATACTGTTCCTCCATCACAATTCTGGGACAGGGTCTCGCACTAGGACTTCACTGATGTGGCCAGCTGGCCAGCAAGCTCCAATGATCTTCCTTTCTATCTCTACCTCCTCGATACTAGGATTAAAAGCACAAGCCAGGACATATGACTGTTGAGTGACAGTTTCCTCCAAGATTCAAACCTTTCATGATGCAGGGAAGGACTGTAAGCAGGAAGGTAAACCACTCGAAATAGCCTCAGGAAGTCCCTAAAACTGACCAGATGCCCTAGGCCCCTTCCTGGCAGAGAAAGTAATTAAAGCTGAGAGTCCCTCTCAGACAAGTCAGTCTGCAAAGACTCTGAGACCAGACCAGAGGCCTGGAAGCAGAAACTAGCAGCGCTAAGTGGAAGAGGCTTAAACCAACCGAGGCCCCTAGAAAAAACATTCTCCAAACTTTTGAGCTGCCTGTAGACTGTGCAGTATGCTCCAGCTTCCTAGCTTTGTGAGCTGTCACCCATGCGGGGGTAGGCTTTGGTGATGCAGCTTTCTTTGAGTCATTTTGCCTTTAGTCCTGTAAGTAACCCCTCACCCATATTTCTGTAAGTAACTCCTATAAAACTCATGGTTCACCAAGCTAGATTTTGGTGGTCTCTGTTCTTTGGTTTGTCTCGGGTTCCCAATCTGAGGTGAGGAAAGCAGGCTCACGCGTGTGGCATGCATGTGTGCACACGTGTGTGTTTCATCTCTCACAAAACAGCTGCTTATGTAGGTGCTGGGGAATCAAACCCGTCTTCAAGTTTGTATGGTGAGCAAGTTACCATCTGAGATACCACCTCAGCATCAAAATAAAAAGATTTAATTAAACATATCTCTGAATAGTTCTCAAAGCAAACAGATATAGGCACAATGTCATTCTGACAGCTGCTCCAACAGAAGGCCATCTAATGCTACTTATCTCCCTACATGATGAGGTATCCAGCGCAAAGTTTACCAAAAATGACTAGTCTCCATCAAATCTTTACATCCAACTAACAATTTACAAAAAGTACGTGAGACAGAGGAATAAATTAAATACAGACACAGGGAAGAATCAAATAGAAAACTTAGCTGGATGGTGGTGGCACACACCACACCTTTAATCCATCGCTTGGGTGGTAGAGGCAGGCAGATCTCTTTGAGTTTGAGACCAGCCTGATCTACAAAGTGAGTTCCAGGACAGGCTTCAAAGCTACAAAGAAAGCCTGTCTCAAAAAATAAAAAAAATGAAAGAAAGAAAAGAAAAGGAAAGGAAGGAAGGAAGGAAGGAAGGAAGGAAGGAAGGAAAGAAAGAAAG
>LOJH01019767.1:4764-25511 GCA_001685095.1 Ellobius talpinus | reverse complement strand
TTTATTAACCAATGAAAGTAACACATAGACAGATGACCCTCCTACATCAAGGTTCCACCGGTTTACTGAGACAATATTTTACTTCCAGATGCCTGTTTGGCTCTCTGTAGCCTTTCTTGTAGTTTGGGGGAAGCCGGTACCACTCACTGCAGTATGGCAACCCTTAGAAGCAAACTGTGGCTACATGCAGAGATGGTTCTTCCATTAGTGTTTACGGTAGAGATAGTTAGATGAGAACATGACCAGGTAATAAGAGGGGCACGTAGAAAGTTCCAGGCTTCCCATTCAGATGGGGGGAGAAATGAACTCAGACTCTATCCTAGTACATGATATTAGTACCTGTCCAGTTATTGAGGCCACAGGCCTAGGGGACATTGTTGAACCCCTTCTCTCCTCATATCCCCACTCCACTTCCTCTGAAAACATAAGGCAATTCCAAGATCTTTCTAGCATGCTCTCTAGTCTAAGACAGCACTGCTTGTAACCCCTACCGTGCCAGTGTCCTGTTTCCAATAATTCTTGTAATCTTTTAAAACCCCAAAGCAGGGCTGATGAGATGGCTAAGTGGGTAAAGGTGCTTGCCACCAAACCTGACGACCTGTCCTTGATTCTTGAGATGCTCATAATAGATGGAGAAAACTGATTCTAAATTGTCCTCTGACCTCATACATGTGTCCCCCAACTAAAAGAACATAAATGAAAAGTAAAACTATTTTTAAAAGCTAAACAAAATGAAACAGAGTGTGATGCCTGTAATCCCCAAACAGGAGGGTTGCTATGATTTTGCAGCCAGCCTGAGCTTCAGTGTGGTACCATTTCAAACAATAACAAACGCAAACAAGTGAACAGCACCCTCCCCAACACAACCATTCTATATTGTCACGTTGTTGCATTGATGCAGTATCTTCCCATCACAACCCAAATAAAATGAACACCCCCTCCTGGCACACAAGGAACCCTGAATGCTCCACCCGCCAACCTTCTTCCTGGGTAATTTCTTTCTGTCCATGATGACCTTTGTTTCCTAAGGTCTTTCTTGCCTTTTTCATTTGTTCAGACATCTATCAGTCTGCTCTTTTATCCATTGGTCTCTGTTTCGGGTTTTTAACGTTCCCTCTGCAGAAAGGGGCCTGCTTGTCTGTAAACCCATACTACTACTGGATCTACTTTCTAGGTTTATTGATTCATTGTCTGTGCCTCCCGTTGAAGGTAAGCACTCTGTCCTCTGGGACCTGTGTGTCTTGTCTGGCCACACAGTACTAGGGCGTGCCTGGCTCATAGCTGGGACAGAGCAAACTTCTGTTGAATGCTTGAGTGCCTTCAGATCCCTAGCAGCCGAAGATTCATGTGAAAAATGCTGAATTCTTGTATCCAAAACGTTTTCCCCAGTTCCTTGGAGGTTCAAGTCCCACTTTAATAACATCTCCTAGGCATGTGGAGGACCCAGGTATCATATACAGCTCTGAATTTATGAATTGGGATCCTATGTCGTCTGAGACACTCTTCCAATAAGGGGTGGTGCATCAGGACCAGGCCATGCACACGAAACTAGGATTCAGGAGCAGGAAGAAGGAAGCGGGAGAGCACCGTAGTGAAACTGAAGAACGGGAAGACAGACGGACGTGCCCTGCTAGGACATGCCTGGAAACGTTTGTTACATGCAACAGGCTCATAATGAGGTTCGAGCTGCAGTCGCCACCAAACCACAGTACTTGGCATTTCATGGTAGCATTTACTACTTTTTTTTTTCTTTCACCAATACGAGCTTCAGTGCAGAAGAAGGGGAGGGCATGGAGTTTCTGGGATGGAGGAACCAGCGTGTACTGGGTGGAGTTTAAGGTGGGAAGGAGTAGTGTGCTACAGAACTTGCTGTTCATCGAAGAAAACCCAGGGTAGGAATCTGGAGGAGAGGAGAGAACAAACACTTATTTTTCTGAAAGGAAAGCCGGAATCTGAATCTGGGGGAGGGATTTAACTAGCTGTATCCCCGGGATCCTTGTAAAGTCCCCTGCCTTTCACTAGCCACAATAGAGCCAGGAGGATGTGATCATTGGCTTTGATTAAAGTGGTGGGTGGTGTGGGCGGGAGGCGAGGCGAGTCGCGGTGGTGCGAAGGGGCGGTGCGAAGGCCGGGCGAGGAACCAATCAGCGGTGATTCTGGGTTCTTGCGGGCTGCTCAGAGGTGGCTGGAAGGACTAGAGTTGCTGGCTGCCTCCTCCCAATCTCCCAGGCACAAAGCCTCTGGGGATGCCGCGCAGGTCCCCAGTTCAGACTGCCTTGAGCTTCTGTAGGGACCCTTGCGCGAATATGTCCATAGCCTAGAAAGTGGTCCTGAGGGGGCAGAGAGTCACTGAGTGGGTGGATGAAGCGTGCGGGAGGCGGGACCGAGGGTGGGAGACAAATGGGCGACTTGCTTCTCAGGTTTGTTCCAATTAGCACCCAGTTGGCAGACAATCCACAAACCCACGACACCTTCGCCCACCGCCCCCCCCATAATATTCTCTGCATTTCAGAATATTTTGACTGTAAGGAAACTTCAGCTCCCTCTGGTAGGTTCAAGATGAACAGACACTTAGTACCACCTTCTCGCAGTAACACTACGTGGATGAATCCCGGGGATCCTCAACTGCAGCGCTCTAAACAAACTCTACACCCTTCAGAGTGCGGCTGGCATGGAGGTTGTGGTAGGGAGTAAGTAGGGTGGGCTGGGCAGAGAGGCCCCCGGGGGAGGGGCGGGGTGGCAACGAGGAGCGGGATGCCATGCCGGAGGATTGCTTGTGTGACTGCATCCAAAGCAGACCGGTCCAAGGAGTTCTGCCAGGGACATCACCGCCTGCATTGCGTCGGACTTGACCATCTCCAATGTGAAATTCCCGGGGAAGGTCGCGCGCGCAGCTAAGGGCCGTGCGTGGGCGGGGCTGCAGGCCACCGGGGAAGAGGAGTTGGTGGTGGGCTTTTTGAGGAGGAGAGGAGGGAAAAAGAAGAAAAGCTTTGCTGGCAAGGATGGGAACTGAATGACAACCCCCCCTCTGCCAAACCACCCCCTCATATTTTCCATCTACCTCCTCGCTCCTGCCCTCCCCCGCCCTCCCCAACCCACGCCCGGGTGGGCCAATCGCTGCTCCGCATTCCAGGCGCTTTCTCAGGTTTCTGCTGATCTTGCAGCGCCCAGAAATGGACCGTGCGGACCTGCGGCCGCACGCTTTCTGCCCCACTCGGAGCTGCTGAAGGCTCCGGGCACGCCGTGGAGCGAGGTTCGTGTGGTGGTGCGGAGACCCTAGAGCCATGTAGAGCCAGGCTTTGGGCCGCCCGCCTCCCTCGGGATCGAATCAAGGGCTCCCATAGTGTTCGGAGGGGGCGACAGTGCTGCTTATCGCCATTTGCTTGGGTGACTCGGGAGAGGGTGGCCTTTTTGCTTTTTCACCCCGCATCTTCCGGAACTCCCTGCATGGGAGAGAGATCAGAGCCTCCAGGTTGCCTGCACCGTGTGAGAATGGGGGTAGGGAACGGACATTTCCCCCGTAGCTGCTTGATAAAACGATCGGACCCCTGAGAAAGGAAGGACGCGGACCGCGAGGTGCCCGGTGCCTCTCGGATGCTGCTGTGGAGGTGGCCGTGGCTCGCTCCGACTGCTGCAGTGGAGACCTGCCGCATTCCGACTCTCCGCCGACTCAGCACCGCCCCTGCGCCAAGCCGGCCGGCCAGGTAGGGAGCTTCCCAGTTCGGGGCTGCAGAATCCGAGGTTACGGTGACAGGGTGGGGGAGGCTGAGGGTGAGGGGTTGCTGCCCAGGGCCCGGAGCTCCTCCAGCATCTCTAAGCGCTTTTCCCATCTCCAGTTTAACGAAGTTGTAAACAGATCGGCTGTTGGGCATTGGGGGAAAGTGGGATGGAAGATTTCCAAACTTGGATTTCTGGGTGTCTGTTGTGTGTCTGTGCGTATGTGTTAATCCAGTATAAGTCCGGTGTGTTCTACAAAAGCTAGTCGTCTGTGCTCTTCGGTGTCTATAGGTTCGTCCCATCGGAATGCTTCTGATCTTCTACCCTCGTATCACTTTTTTATTTCTCTGCAGCGTCCATCGATTGCCCCGTGAGAGCTTAGAAGGCGGCAGGCGAAGAGGGGTAGGAGGGGGGAGAGCCAAGGAGCAGCAAAGGGGGTGACAGGCGTGGGGATCTGCTGAGCTGGCACTGCACCGGGTCCTAGGAGGGCTGCAGGAGGGGAGGGGAGCTGCGGCGAGCCCCGGAGCGATGGCAGGTGTGCGCTAAGGCAATCAGAGCAGGAAGAAAAACCCACTCACCAACACAGAAAACCAGAGCACACCCCCAAAACCCAAACCTCTCAAAAAAGCTGCACTGGGAGCTCTCAAGCTTTCCAAATTGGGTAAAAGGCAGAGTGGAGGAGGGGGAGGTGGTAATTAGCAAAGTTGCAGACCTCTGAACCTCCTGGCTCTGAAGCCCCTCCCCGTGAGCGTGGGGGAGACTCACTCTCCGGTGGGGGGGGCGCCTGGGTCCCCCCCACCCCTCTTCCCTCGCTCCTTCACACCCCGGGCTCTCTCCTGGCCTCCTACCCCTGCACCCTGCTTCCATCATGACGGTGATGTCGGGGGAGAATGCGGACGAGGCTTCGGCCGCTCCGGGTCACCCCCAGGATGGCAGCTACCCACGGCAGGCCGACCACGATGACCACGAATGCTGCGAACGCGTGGTGATTAACATCTCCGGGCTACGCTTTGAGACGCAGCTCAAGACCCTGGCACAATTCCCCAACACGCTGCTGGGCAACCCAAAGAAACGCATGCGCTACTTCGACCCCCTAAGGAACGAGTACTTCTTTGACCGCAACCGGCCCAGCTTTGATGCCATCCTTTACTACTACCAGTCAGGGGGCCGCCTGCGCAGGCCGGTCAATGTGCCCCTGGACATGTTCTC
Source organism: Ellobius talpinus (assembly GCA_001685095.1). Taxonomy (NCBI): domain Eukaryota; kingdom Metazoa; phylum Chordata; class Mammalia; order Rodentia; family Cricetidae; genus Ellobius; species Ellobius talpinus. Next base: position 20,585 of record LOJH01019767.1, on the reverse strand, counting down.
TGAGGAGATCAAATTCTACGAGTTGGGCGAGGAGGCCATGGAGAAGTTCCGGGAAGATGAGGGCTTCATCAAGGAAGAGGAGCGCCCCCTACCTGAGAAGGAGTACCAGCGCCAGGTGTGGCTGCTCTTCGAGTATCCGGAGAGCTCAGGGCCGGCCAGGGTTATCGCCATTGTGTCTGTCATGGTCATCCTCATCTCCATAGTCATCTTTTGCCTGGAGACTCTCCCTGAGCTGAAGGATGACAAGGACTTCACGGGCACCATCCACCGCATCGACAACACCACAGTCATCTATACTTCTAACATCTTCACAGACCCCTTCTTCATTGTGGAAACCTTGTGTATCATCTGGTTCTCTTTTGAGCTGGTGGTGCGCTTCTTCGCCTGCCCCAGCAAGACAGACTTCTTTAAGAACATCATGAACTTCATCGACATCGTGGCCATCATTCCTTATTTCATTACCCTGGGCACGGAGATAGCTGAGCAGGAGGGAAATCAGAAGGGCGAGCAGGCCACTTCCCTGGCCATCCTCAGGGTCATCCGCTTGGTAAGGGTGTTCAGAATCTTCAAACTCTCTCGCCACTCTAAGGGCCTCCAGATCCTGGGCCAGACCCTCAAAGCTAGCATGAGGGAGTTAGGGCTGCTCATCTTTTTCCTCTTCATTGGGGTCATATTGTTTTCTAGCGCAGTGTACTTTGCCGAGGCGGAAGAAGCTGAGTCGCACTTCTCCAGTATCCCCGATGCTTTCTGGTGGGCGGTGGTGTCCATGACCACTGTGGGATACGGTGACATGTACCCTGTGACAATTGGAGGCAAGATCGTGGGCTCCTTGTGTGCCATCGCTGGTGTGCTGACAATTGCCCTGCCCGTACCTGTCATTGTGTCCAATTTCAACTATTTCTACCACCGAGAAACTGAGGGGGAAGAGCAGGCTCAGTTGCTCCACGTTAGTTCTCCTAACTTAGCCTCTGACAGTGACCTCAGCCGCCGCAGCTCCTCTACTATCAGCAAATCTGAGTACATGGAGATTGAAGACGATATGAACAATAGCATAGCCCATTACAGACAGGCTAATATCAGAACTGGTAACTGCACCACAGCTGATCAAAACTGCGTTAATAAGAGCAAGCTCCTGACCGATGTTTAAAAGGCAACAGGCAAGCAAGCGAAAGCCCCCAACAAAAGCCTTGGTGACTCTTGCCCCACACTGTAGATACCTTACAAACCATTAGTCTTTGGATGCTTTACCTGTCAATGCATTGTTGCATTGTGAATCTGGGGAGTGGCAAACCTGAAGCTTTCAAGACCCATAAAAAACTATTTTCATTTTACTAAAAATGAGAAAAGAAAGTATTTTATAAAACTGGCTTCAATGCTGTCCATTAAGGAGTCTGTATGGAATAAGACTCATGCTTTCCCTGTGCTGAAATATTTCCAGTCTTTTGGCATAAGTTTTTTTTTTAAGAAACCTTTAAGTCAGATGACCACTTAGGAATATAAAATTCCAATTTGCATGGGACTCCACTCTAAAATCTTTGCAAAGTGCACACCACATTTCAGATAGTGTACCCCACGAAACATGTAACAGCCTCCGTGGCCAGTGAACAAATGCTTTTATTTTGATCAACTGAATTGCATACAAGGCAACCAAAATCCGGACTAATTAAGGCTGGTTCTCAAAGCAACATATACATCTGTTACTGGTCCCCGTCCGTTGGGATTTTCCATCTGCCCCATTCTCCTAATCTATTCTCTAAGAAAAGGGTAACTTGATTAAATGAGTTGATTCATCTGTAGAGCTGCTAAGTTCTCTTGACTGCAGATGATCCAAATAGAGGTCTTTTCTCACTAATCCTGCACCCTGACCCCTGATCTTGAGAAGTGGATGTAAAACCTTCCCACCTTACCCTCCTTATTGCAAGAGCACAAGAGTTAAATGGTAAGCATGTTTGAATCTGATAACACTTCTTTTTATAATAGCATGCCGAGACAGTTAACCCAGACACTAGGGATAAGCTTACGTTGAAATTGACTCTTCTGAATATAGGCCCTTTTTTCATTTGCATTCACCAAAAGTGCACTCCTTCATTTATTAACTCTTTTCTTAGCAACTAAAGTACTGTATTTAAGTACACATGTTAGTCAGATGGGAACAATCCCTTTTTGGAGCTCTAAGCATGTTCTCTTAGTCAGCATTATGGCCTATTTGATTAAGATGTACCTTGACTTCATTAATGCATGATTTCAGTAATAAAAATTAGAAAATACTAAAAATCACAAGTCTGTGGGATGAGAGGCCCAAAAAGAAACAAATGGGGTGGGGTTGGGGGTGGGGGACACTCCCGTCAATTTTCCTGCCTTTGCTCAGGGAAATGTGAAGCTTCTGTACAGGTCTAGGCAGAGAGAGGACCAATACGCCCATCCTTTAAGGGACAACTGTGGAAAACTAAATAAGTCATCAAGGTATTTAATACACCTAAGACAAGCATTCTTTCTAGCTGAACAGAAATACAAGCAAAACAAACAAACAAACAAACAAAAAGGTGCAATATTGCATGGTTTCTGGTGCATTCCTAAGATGTAAGTGGTAATGTTTATCTCTTCATGCACCCAGAGCAGAAGTGATTTCTTTTTGCTGTCATGATTTGAAGTCTATAGAGACTTCGGCCCTCCCCTTGAGGCTCCCTGAAGAAACTCAGCCAATTGATTTAATAGTTGCTTAGTGCCTTTATCTGTACCCACGGTGAACTGCAGAAAGTGCCTCCATAACTCAGCTGGGAAGTTATTTAACAAAGGGGAGGAAGGGTTGGGGCACAGACCTTTCGCATTTTTGGTTTTGTTTGTTTTTCCATCCTCACTTTCTCACTTCACCTCTGTGAGGAAGCCACACCACCCTCAGAGCCCCAAAGAAGAGAAAGAGAAAGTGGGTGCTGCCTCTCTGGCCATCTACCGGACTTGGTCTCTTTGGCAGCCTGACTCTGGATATGAACTGAGACTCGGCTTTGAACTGGAAGTGAACCGTAAACCTGTTCCGTTCTGTTCTGTTTTCTTCTCCATCGGAAGGCAAGAGAAATGTTTTGGGGAATGTGGAAGGCCACTCTGGACAGACAGAGCTTCCTTGGGTCCAGTGGTTCCTTCTCCCCACCCTCTCCTTGACAGCTACAGCTCTTTGCAGATCTCTGAGAGTCTGGTCTTTGGGGGTATCATTGCGAATTATGGGAACCCTTGGCTCACAGTGACCTCTCATAGGCCAGCCTTCTTGGCCAACCTCCTATAGATACTGCCTACGATGCTCCTATGATTGTCCCGTGTGAAAGTCACTTCACTGACTGGACATCTGACTGCTGCTGCCCCAGCCATTGAATCCAGAGAATGACGGGGACACTGTGTCCTGCTGAAAGATCGCCATATCACACAGGCTCTGGAGTTCAACAGCTATTCACCAATGGAGGGGCATTCATTGCCTTTTTAAGGACGCTGGAGTGGGGAACCTTCATACTGCTTTTAGCATGTGGCTGCCTGCTCCTGTCTGCCTTACATCCTTGCCTGGCTTCTTCTGGAATCTTCCCTGGTACTTCCATCCCTTTCCCCCACCCAGTCTTCAGACAAGAAGTGAAGTCATCAACCGAGAAACTATCATGACATGCAGGCTGTCTAGCTCAATTGAAGGAAGAAGGACATTTTCTTTCCCTGTGAACTTTTGTGGGTATTCAAGGAGAACACAACACATATCCTGGAAGATGAGGGGCCAAGGACTGCCCAACCTCTGACTACAGGGTATTAACCCCTCCCATGTGTGGCTCATTCTTTGAATCTTAGATCATCAGTCTTCTACATGCTTGCAAGTCTCCAGTTGGGGGCAAACTGCCAACTCCCCCTCTAGTCTCCAGGGATATCTTGTAGTTTTATTTTGACTCTGAGATCTAGGACACAACAGAACTCTGCCAACAGCAATAATCCACTCAGTACTATGGGATGGATGGATTAGACGATGAGACAATGAAGCCGAGACTGATCAGTCAGTCTCTGGACACTTGGTCTGCCTCTGTGGCTGTGTCCTGGACAGGTTGACTCTTCTGTATATGTTACAAGGACAAGTGCTGCATGTGGAGAAGCAGTCTGCCTGGGATTGGGGATGCGCTGTTGTTATGAAGTTGGAGTGGATGGGGGATATGGATGCTGGTTATCCATCTGTAGCTCATTGCAGTGAACAGGATGACAAGGAGTACAGGGATTATATGTGTAGCATAGGCATGCGACCTTTGACCTAGCTCTTACCCCTACACTGAAATGTGCTGAAATGTCTTTGTAGACCTGAAGGTGCACTTTACTAAACTGCCTACTAAGGAGTGACTCTCATTTGGTCCACTTCATAATTCCCTTCCCCAGACTTCCTGACCTTTCACCCCTTCTTAGGTACCGAGCCTTGATAGCTCATGCCCTGATGCTTATACCCGTTTTCTCTGGAAGGAGAAGACTTATGATGTACTGATAGCCATAACCCAGCTCTTCCAATGTGCAGGGCCCTAGTTCAATAGGATGCCCTTGGAAGGGTCAGGTCATCCTGTGGCTATTAGCCATCCCAGAATCTCTGAAGTGCTTAACTCACTTCAAGTGATCTGAATCAGAGAGACCAAAGATATTCATTTCCTCTGTCCTCAGATTTCTAGAAGATCAACTATAGCCAGGAAAAGGTTTGTTTGGGTTTGGCTTTTCTCTCCCCTCTCTCCATCTGTGCACATGTGTGCACACCCCTCACCTGACTCCGCTCTGAGACTTGAATTCTGAAGCTCAGTGACATCTGTTTACTGGCAGTGTTTGTGGATTAGTCCAGAACATCAGGTCAGATATTTCTCCCATATTGTAGTCAGTGAACAGTCGTTTCTCTAAAATGGAACTGTGTGGCGGGTTTAGATTCCACTGTGGTGGGAATGAAGCAGAGAGGCTACCACAGCCTTGATCCTCTTGAGAGTAGAACAGAAAAAAGTGTCCGAGTGGTGGCTGAGAAATTTTCCTAAGTAGAAATGACATTCAACCCAGAATGGACTTTTTTCATGTTGGGTGTAGTTACAAATTTTTCAAATTAGTGTCTAAAAGAATCAGTAAAAAATTAGTTTTCAACCTCATGCTCACTATAGGAGGCCTCAGAACACTTTTTTTATTTTAAAGCAACTTGAAAGTTTTGTTCCTTGTTTGGCAGACTGGATTGAATAGAAAGTAGAAAGAGAACGTTAGCCGACAGTAATTCCCCATTTTCTTCCAGGAATGACTTATCCTGGGAGTGGTGAGAATTGGTGGGTGGTAACCATCCGTAGTATAAAATTGTTAGAAAGACTATAAACTGCCAAACAGCCACGTTATCTTCCAGCCTTTTCCAAGCAAGAGTGAGGCCTTTTGATATTTATATTCATTTTGAGAAGACAAACAAGCTAGAATTGGCGGAGCAGCACAAGCTAGGTTGAACTATCTCAGGAGATAGACTCCCACCTGCGGCATGATACAGTAGTACTCACATTTATAGCACGGGACTTCAGGGTATATGCAAACGTGTCCAGAATGACTCAGGTAAATCTTCAAGGAATGTACATTACTTACCACTTTTGTTAAGAAGCAAGCAGGAAGCAAATTGTCAACCAAAACTAGCCCATTACCTTGGGCCACGGTGCAAACTCATTCAGGGCAGAGACACAAGGTTCAAAGCCTTGAGACCAAATGGCCTCTTTGCTCATTGACTCATGGGAATGCCAATGTGCTAGCAAAGGGTTAGGCTCTGCTGCCCTTAGGACAGCTTTGAGGAGGTTAACCCGGGTCACAGTGGTTTTTATTTAGGCGTTCACGGGGAATTCGTGATGTGAAACTTCAAAGGACCTAGAAAAGTTTTGTTCCTAAATCACAGAAGAAGAAGAAAAAAAATGGAATGACAAAAGAAAATAAAACAAGAAAAGCGCTTGCAGAATATGCTAGGTCACAAGTTGTCTCCCCTTTCCCAAACTTGCAGGAGTCTCTTTCTTCTTCAGTGCACTGTTTAGGTACTGTTTACGCAGCAGCCATAAGTGATGTGGACTCTGTGACATACCTCTAAGATTAAAGATAAAGTATTCCTGAGGCTGAAAACTAAATCAAGAAGTATTAATTTGAAGTGCACCCTCAGGACGACAAACCATTGAAGCTGATGCTGTTCTGTTTTGTTCTTTGGCTTTGCCAGTTGCTGCCTCCTTGAGTTACGGACATGTCTCATCTCATCTCCCCTGCACTTGCCTTGCCCTAACCGTTTACCATGTTGGGTCGAGGATAGTGAATGTTATGAATGGAGAACCTAACAATGTGCATAGTTTTCATCTATGCAATTTTACTTGGTTCTGTCATTTCATGATCTGTTCTTATTTGGCATCAATTAAAGATAATTTTTAAGGATCTTATCATGGAAATCCCTTGACTGTTTCTTTGTGTCTTGTCTTAATTGGTCTTTTGGGGGGCCCTCTGCTTATACCATCTGCTTTGGGATCTATTCAAATGACACAATGATGACTCCAGGAAATGACCTCATTTTCTTTGGGACCGGTGAACAGTTGCTGCCACCCAAAGAGGTGCTCTGGGTTTACATTTTGACTCATTGGTTGATTTTAGATAGGGTCCCAGACCCTAGAAATAGCCTGTACAAATGGTGGGAAATCCTGTTTTGAAGAGGGCAAAGAAATGAAGCCAAAGGGAGCAGAACCATTAGTTGTTCTTGATGAAATTGCTTTGATTTGGAACAGTGTTTCAGCTCTGCCCTAGAAGGAGTGTGTGTGTGTGTGTGTGTGTGTGTGTGTGTGTTTGTACATGTGTGTATCTGCATGTACATACTCAGAACAGGGTTATGACATAGTCTCAAATGATTTGTTAGATACACAATGCTGTCAATAATGATTTTGGTGTAGACAGACTAAAGATCCTTGATGCTCTTTATACATACTTTCTCATCTCACTCCCCATGTGGTTAGCTTTTCTTTCTTCCCTTTCAACAAATGACTTGATACATTTCCTAACCGTTTGGCCCCTCTCCTACCTTGTGAATATTACATCTTATTCCACTTCTGTGTCAGAGAAAAGAGGGTGCCATGCTTCAGGATGGCTGTAATTCTAGTGCTCTGAATGTCCAGGCACCATCATGGAGTTGCCTTGCACTGTGATGGCCTGGGTAATCTGGAGATGGAGCCTACTTTTTCTATGCAAGTTACTGCCAAGTAGAGTCTTGGCCTGAAAAGGGAAGCTGCCTGTGGATTTTCAGTTATGGTCAAATTATAGGTCAGCCTCTGCCGAAGGAAGAAGAGAGTTAGTCTAGGCTGATAGCACTGGAGACACACGAACCGGGAATGTGTTTCTCAGAGCTCAGTGGTCTAGAAGTAGAGACAGACAGAGCTAGATCGATGCCAGAAGCAGCACTGACTGGAAGCTGTGGTGTTCGTGGAGCTTTGAAAAGGGTAGTCATGCCAGATTAGGGGGAGTCAAACAAAGAAGTGAGAGCAGACAGCAGGACCTGCTTGAGTCACAGCCGCTTTGTGACTGACCAGGTAACTGCTTGCTGCATTCAGTCTGCTTCCAGATGTTGAGGAGGGTGGGGTGTGGAGGAAGATTAGTGCCAGACTGAGCAAAGTGCCCAGCTTCAGGTCTCAGGAGGACAGGACTCAGCATGGCTGTGCTGGTCACCACCAAGCCCCATTGTGAACCAATCAGGAACGGGTTTTCTGAACATCCTTCTTCATTCGCTGAACCTAAGGTGATGCTAGAGGCTGTGTGCATCATCATCTGACACTCGTGGGAAAGAGAGGACAGTGGTGCTCAGAACCTAGCACACCAGCGATTCGTCTCACTTGTAGGGATGTAATAATGTATGCATTTAAAAAGGAATCTTAGAATAGATGAAAATAAAATCCTTTTGGAATCATTAACTTAACAGACCACCAAGAACATCACCAGATAACACCTTGGGCCTATAGAGAAGCTTCCCTCATTGTGCTGGACTTACCTCTCTGATGGACCCACCAATGTATTTGTAACCTGCCTTGATTTATAGCTCTGTTTGTTCTGTAAACTATAAAACTTCATGGAACTGCTTCCATGTTGGAATATGGAATTTTGGGGTAGCCTAAATCTATGTTCCTGGGATTATGGCCACTTAAAATGGCTCCAGAATAAGCCACCTCTTATTCCACCCTCCAAAGACTGACCAACCAACCAACCAACAAACCAACCAACAAAACCCAGTTTGCTTCTTTAGGCTGGGGATGTGGCTCAGTGGCATAAACAAGTAAACTGAGGCAGACATGTCAGTGATGACCTTAGTGCTTTCGTTGTTCTGCTTCCTGAAATCTGAACTTTTAAAATTTGACAAGTTCTTTTGCACTACAACTCTGGATAGTCTCCCTCTCTTTCTCCCTGTCTCTCTCCCTCTATCTCTCTCCACCTCATCCCCATTCTCATTCCCATCTCTATCTCTTAGCTCCATCCCTCTCCATCTCTATCCTATCTCTTTGTGCTGGGGGAGCAAAGTTGGAGCCTGGCACATGTCTGGCAAACATTCTACCAATAAGAGCCTGATATTCTTTTCGCAAATTTTTATCCCACATGATCTTGGCTGTCCTTCCCCAGCACTGACTTTGTTCTAGAATATCTTGGAGATGCACTGCTCAGGAGAGCATTGTGTTCTGGAGGTCATTTGCCCGGTGAGGACCTGGAAAGTAGTTGTAACTTGGCAAATGAGGTTCAGTCTTTCTCTTCTTCCTCTTTCCCCCCTCACAGCACCTCTTGATCTGCAAACCTCTAAAGTCACTAGCAGCACTTTGCTTAAAGTCAAAAAGGCATAGCCTTTCTCTATAAGGTGCTAATAGCAACACTTCAGGCCTGTGTAGCTCTCTTGGCAGTTTCTAAATCACCTTCTCCTTAATTGTATTGCTTCCTACCTCGACCTCCCTCATGGATTAGGTAAGGCTGGTGTGAGTATTCCTGTTTATAGACTAAAGGACATGCCCAAGGTGTGGGGTGGAGGGATGGCCTGGGTTTATGATGGAGTTAAGGTCTGATGTCTAGCCATGGTAGAGCATTTATTGAGCTGACTGTTGGGAAAGGCTAGCACAAGCAAGGAAAGGTCACAGAGGACTCTGCATAGGTACTTGGCTTCGTTGGACTGCTCTTGTTTTTGAAAGAGAAATATAATTACCCCTGAAGTTGCATGGGTTCTGTGAGAGATACTAGGACCAAATGTTTAAGACATTCTACTGTGTTATAGAAGTTGAGATAGCAATATATTGTTAATTGCAGTAGTGGATGAAGATGCTGCAGAGGGGATTATCAGCAGTCAGCTCCTCCCTGTAGCAGGGGCTCTGCAATTACGTGCCTGCATGGGTGATGGTGGATTTTGAAGCTCTTGTGGGGGTACATGTTTCAAGAAGAAACTTCAGTACATTTCTCACATAATATGAGGGACTCAGCAGACCCAAGAATGCCTGGCCATCCTTCCTGATTCTGTCCCTTCCTTGCTTTTGGCATGAATTCTGTTTGCCATCTTCAGACCCTAAATACCAAGGGCAGACTCTGCCTTGCAATATGTTGAGGGACCAGAAGGTATGTGATAATGATCTCAGTCAGGATTGTGAAATGTTGTCTGGTTTGATCCCCCCACTTCCACCTGTGAATATTGAGAAATAAAGCAAGATGTTGCTTGGAAATGTTCTCATATGCTTGTCTGAGAGACATTTTATAAATATATTAACAGAAACTATTCTTAACTGTCCTCACTAAAAATAAAACAATCCTCATGAGCATCTATGAGTCAATATAGTCTTTTCCTGAGTAGCACGTACTACTGACATGCTTATAAAACGAGTACATTATAACATCTCTATGGTGGTCCAGCCCCTCCCTACTCAAACTGGTCAGATGTAAGCCACAGTGAAGCTCCTGGCAGCTTTTCCTAAGGCATTTTGTTGTATGTAGTTGAGCGAGAAGTCAGAAGAATGTTTGGTTCATGAGACATCTTTGTAGAGACTAACATTCAGGGGCTAAATTGAGTTTTTTTTTTAATCTATTAAGACCTTTTAAAATAGCTTTTATATGGCATTCCTGTGTTTGCTATAGTATATAGCCCATTCTCACTGTTCAAATACACTGCAGGAGCATCTCAGGAAAGTCTAATTCCAGCTAAAATTTATTGCCCCCTGAATTAAAATCAGAGATGATCAAGGAAGAGGATAGGCTTACATTTAAGATTATTGTTTTGGAAAAGTCCAGTTTATAATAAAAATTCTTATTTCTCAATAGAGTGAGCTAAGAATGTGGAAATCCAAGACACTTCAACTCTTGCTAAGGTAGAGATTGCTCTCCCCACCCCGCAACCCATGGCATGCCATCATTTCTCTGTTTCAGCAAGGAAGCGATGTTGTTTTCTATGAGCCTCACAGGGAATCAATCTGAGGCTCAGATTTCACAATACAGTATGTTCCCCCTTCGTATTAACAAGTAAAAACAGTTCTTAATCTCAGAGAAAGTTGTGTGTCTGTCAACCCTTCCAAGATGAGACACCCACCTCTGTTTTTGAAAGATTACAGGATATTAGCTTATTGTTAAAGGACATTCCTAATGAAACTGGAATAGCTGTCTCTGAAACCCAACAGGATAAAGATCACATCAATTTATTTAAAAATAAATGATACCCTCGGAATGAGCGATAGATCACTGGGTAAAGATACTCGCTATACAAATATTAGAATCTAATTTTGAGACCCCCAGAAAATATGTGTCTTAGTTAGGGTTCCTATTGCTATGATGAAAAACCATGACCCAACCAAGTTGGAGAGAAAAGGGTTTATTTGGCTTCCATTTCCACATCTTAGTTCATCACTGAAGGAATTCAGGACAGGAGCTCAAACAGTGCCGGAACCCGGAAGCAGGAGCTGATGCAGATGTCACGGGGGAGTGCTGCTTACTGGTTCGCTCCCCATGGCTTGCTCAGCCTGACTTCTTATAAGGCCTCTTATAGCCCCACTCACAATAAGCTAGGGTCTCCCCATCAATCATTAAGAAAATGTCCTACAGCCTGATCTCCTGGAGGCTTTTTCTCAGCTGAGGTTCCTTCCTTTCAGATGACTCTAGCTTGTGTCAAGGTTACACAAAACCAGCCAGCGCTACATGTGAAGCTGGGTAGGTATGCTAATACTAATCTGTAATCTCAGTGATCTACAGTATGATGGGAAACTGGAGGAAGGGAATTCATGAGATGTTTTTGCTAGCCTGGCGCATGCAACAGAAAAGCAAGAGTCCCTGCCTCAAACAAAGTGGACAGCAAGGACTGATACTTGAAGTTGTCCCTTATCTCCACATGTGTGTCATGGTATATGTGCACTCACACATGAAAATATGTGGTGTGTGTGTATACACAGAGATGAAAAAAATACTCCTTATATGGATAAAATCAAGTTTGTGTTCTTACTGTTCAATCTTTGTGTTGGTCATTCCAAAACCAAACTAAGTTGCCATTACATGATCTGTGTGTTGTTATAACTCATCAGAATAGGATATTTAAAGCCAAAGCATCCGCTGTATGTGAAGCAAGAGTGGACACAGGTACTTTAGCATGTAACAACCACCCGATTTTGTGATTCTCAAGGGTTTGCAGCAAGAGGATGGTGGAGCAAGGATATGCTAATGTTTATGTGCTTGAAGGTGGGGTGTTTTGCTTAGAAAATGAACTGGCATGGGAGAGACTGGAAACGCTTGGCTTATTTGGTGAGTAGTAAGGAGTGAGCTAATTGCTGATGGTTATTATGCTCTTCAGTGCCCATGGTTATTCTGATGGCTGAAGCAGTGGCGCATTGGTTAATTCTATTACTTGTCAAGTGATGGACCCTTAAACTAAATTGGGATTGAAGTGCTCGCTGTACTATGGACTAAATTATCCAGGAAATTTGGTGGCATTCACTAAGATAGACTTTGACATCCACATAAACGTTGGTCTAGACACTGCTTGTATAGTCACACACATCTACAGCTACTCCTGAAGGTCCTGAACATCTTAGCAAGTTTCAGTAATTCTTAACTTCTCCAGCTGAGTTGGCATCTCATCTTCTCTGTACTGAGATCAATTCTCCAATTCAGAAAACGCAGTATCTGAGATTCTCAACAAACTATTGTTTGTATGTTCTCTCCTTGGGGGATGCATCTTCATTGTGGTTTGTTCTGAGAGTGGTTCTTAGCTTAACCAAAATAGTTCATTGATAATTACATTTCTATGCAAGACCCACAGACTGAACACTTCCACGTAACAAAGTTCTTCATCCATTCTCTTCAGACCATATTGGTACATCTCTTCTTATATATTCCTGCTTCCTTGAGAAGTCAGAGGTTGGTGCCTAATTTTTGCTAGAAGATTGCTGCACATGCTCTTGGGGCCTCTGAGTTACGATTGACTGCACCCTGATCCCTAGGAGTGTTGCCTACCTACATTAGTTTTCCATGAGACTCTTCATGATTGTTTTACTGCCACTTTCACGAAAGGGAAGCATGAAGCTGGGCACTAAACTTGAAGATGAAGAAACAGGACTGTACAGCAAGTTAGTGCTGGTGAAAGAGTCTTTATAACTGGAATTATATCCAGGTTCTTTTCATTACTTTCTCATGTTTCTAGAAGCAAACTTGGTGTAGGAGGTCCTTCTGTATTTGTGTTGCTTTCATTGGTTGAATAAAGAAACTGCTTTGGCCTTTTGATAGGGCAGCCGCTCAGGTAGGCGGGGAAGACAGAACAGAATGCTGGGAGGAAGAAGGGCAGAGTCCAGACGCCATGAATCTCCGGCCTGAGATGGATGTAGGTTAGAATCTTGCCGGTAAACCACAGTCATGTGGTGATACACAGATTTATTAGCAATGGGTTAAATCAAGATGTGAGAGTTGGCTAAGAAGAGGCTAGATATAATGGGCCAGGCAGTNGTTGCTTTCATTGGTTGAATAAAGAAACTGCTTTGGCCTTTTGATAGGGCAGCCGCTCAGGTAGGCGGGGAAGACAGAACAGAATGCTGGGAGGAAGAAGGGCAGAGTCCAGACGCCATGAATCTCCGGCCTGAGATGGATGTAGGTTAGAATCTTGCCGGTAAACCACAGTCATGTGGTGATACACAGATTTATTAGCAATGGGTTAAATCAAGATGTGAGAGTTGGCTAAGAAGAGGCTAGATATAATGGGCCAGGCAGTAATTTAATTAATACAATTTCTGTGTGATTATTTCAGGGGTTAAGCTAGCCAGGAGGCCGGGAGTTAGGTGGGATGAAAAGCAGGCCCATGCTCCTCTTACTACACACACTTATCACTTACCCATGTCCCTAGAATGACACCTATCTACAGCTTCAGCTCATGCATCATGACATATCTACACACACGTGACCCACCCATGCATGCACATGCATCCACATAGTATGATTTCATCTCAGCTAGCTGCCCTTGAGCGTATGGTACAGGCATTGCCTGTGCTATAGCACACATCTGCATCAGCCCTCATGGAACATCACTTCCAATGATAGCAATGGTTGTGTTCCAGGCCCTTTTGATGAGGCAAAACCCAAACTTATAAAGACTTCATGTTATGTTTCAATGAGAGAATCTGCCATGTAAAGGAAAATTAAAAGAAAAGTGGCTTGCAGAAGCTGGGAGCATTATCCTCTGGGCCCTGGGTATTCAACACAGTGACTGTGGTGAGAATCTTTCTGATTCTGCCCATCTTGGATTAACATTTCAACTGCTACGCAGGTACCTTGAAGGCACAGTGACAGTGACTCCAGGACAGAGTGAAATCCTGAAAGGACTGACCTGCGGCCCTCTCTGAACACTGGCTCATTTCCTATCTGGACCATTTATTTTTCTGTGTTAGATTCAAATAGTAGATGATTTGTTTCTTACTCAGGAAGGGACATTCCTAGATAGAACACTTAGGCTTAAGTTATCTCCTTGAATGTGCAGGAATTTGGGTTTGTGGGCCAAGCATATGCTTCTTCCCTAGTTGAAGACTTTTACTTCCTGGTTTATAAACATAGGGAATAATAAGAACACCTGTTCTGGCCATGCTGCACGGCTGAATCACTAATGCCAGGCTATATTGATGATTTCTGAGGACAGTACTTTGCTCTTGCAAGACTGAGCAACACTCCTCAAATTTGTATGAATGGAAGATGTTATAAAAATGAATGAATACTTGTGGGATATTATATATGCGGTTTAGTGTCAGTTAAACCCACAGATTTGTTCTCTTGAGCCATCTAGTTTTCCCAAACCCTAAATTTACAGATTACGTTTGTATTCATCTGTTCCAAAAACCTTACCAAGTCCCCTCGTGTCCGAGTTAGAGGGGAAGGGTACCGAGCGTTCCGCTTACATCTATAGCAACTTATGAAGGACTTCCATGAGAGTTATTTATTTGAACCCAGTGCTGGGCTTTTAGGTGACAGGTAAAATGTCCTCTAGTTTCCCAGGCATAGACTGAGTTCCTGGGTCACAGATCTGGAGGTGGAGAAGTGTGCAGGAGTGTGTTATTGGGCAAATGATCTTGGGATGATGCTTGAGGGGAATATTGAAAGTAGGGTGGGCAGAGAGGGAGCTCTAAACATCTAAACAGAAGCCCAGCCTTCCTTGTGGGGGGACATTCAAACTCAGGTGTTCTTTCAAGTTGTCTTTATTTGGCATGTGAAGGCCAAGCCTTCATGTTTTCTCATTAACCTATGTTTGGACCCAGCTGCTCTGGGAAGGAACATGGCCTCAGGAAAGGTAGTTCTCTTGTTGTCCGACATCCCTGAAGAGAGTTGAGAGTGTTATGCAAACTGGGGGCACTAGGGGATCAGACTGGTACACGAAAGCATGCCCCAGGAATGGGCAATAAGCTTGTGTGTGGCCAAGGGAAAGGCATCAAGGGAAGCAAGGTGGATTGGTGAGCAGATGGAACATTCCGGTTGGGTCATCTGCTTCTAATGAGGCCTCCTTGACTGTAGTTTATAGATTGACTTGTTAAATAGACAAAGTGCTTCAAAGGCCCCTGGAGATGCTCCATTCTAATGCATGGTAGGCCTCCTCCAGCCTAGCCTGAGCTTTTCTGTATGGATTGAATTCAATTATTAATCAGAGGTGATGGGTGATGCTGGCTAATGTGGCCTAATGGCACAGGCTGGGGCGTCGCACGCCTTTGTAATGTGTGTTCTGAACACAGGCTCGGCTGGAGTGCATGCAGCCTGCTCCTCCCTGAGTCTGGACACCTCTGTGGTATAATGCTTCGAGGGCCCTGAGAAGTGCATGAAACCGCTGCATGACTTAATGCATTTGTGCAACCTGAGCATTTCCTCTTAACGTGTCACAGGAATGATAGAGCAGTACCTAGAAGGGAGTTGGTGGGAAGGAGTCTTTTAAAGAAATGTCTCAGCCCTCTGGGCACTGTCGCTGAGCCCCTGAGTGTTTTCCATGGCCCATTTAAAACTACCCTCTGTGGAATTCATGCACCTGCATCCACATTAAGAAAGTCAGCTTGGGATGTGGAGCAGAAACGACAAGAATTATTTAGATTTTTTTTCATCTGAAAACAGACCCCAGGGAACTAATTGTTCAGGCTGCTTTGCCCTTGGATCCAAAAGAACCCCCAGGACCGTGAGAAATGATGACTCCTGGAATTCTCAGGCTTTAACCTGTTAGCAGAGAATTTGCACTTTGGGAAAGAAAGCGAGAGAGAAAAAGAGAGAGAGAGACCAGCTTATTGTATCAAACACAAGTAAGATTCGGAATAGACTTAAAAGGAATCGTAGAACAAATGGGAATC